>JAODAL010006339.1:0-134500 GCA_025379985.1 Phyllomedusa bahiana | reverse complement strand
GCATGCTCCAAAATCACTATATACAGGAGATCCCCAGGTTATACCAGCATGCTCCATATCACTATATACAGGAGATCCCCAGGTTATACCAGCATGCTCCATATCACTACATACAGAAGATGTACATGTATAATTATATACAGGTTGCAGCAGTGTATACGGATGCCTCCCTGTTGGAGTGTATCTATAATTTGCATGCTATCTCAATGTGTAAACATGAGGCTGCGGGATAATCTTGTATAAATACACAAGGGAACAATTGATGTATTAATAATAAATCGCTCCATGTAACAGAGACTCTCTTTATCCTATCTCTCGCTCTTGGCAGAGAACACAGCGATCCACTTACCCCTCAGAACCTCTGTTCCCGCAGGCTTAATATTTTTAACACTTTGGAAAGAGGAACACTTAGAATAATATTTGGAATACCGCTGAGGGGCAGTGAATGTAGAAGTTGGAATGTCACCACGGGGAACGGCCAATTATCCACATGGGGCGTCAGGGGGGTAGCCGGCTTTATAAAATAGTGCAGAATGGGGTGAGCCGGCTGGAGACAACGAATCTCTCTTCCAACTTTCCTGTTTTTCGTTCTTTTGACCGATTTAGAAACTGCTGACGTTTTTACGAAGTGAAGAAAATCCTTCATATTGTCAGGTCTGTGCTGTGTGCTGCCTCCACTGCTAATTGACTACACTTTGAAGGTCTTTGTAGGTTTAGGCAAAGTCCCCACATATTACAGATCTGCAGTGTTCTTCGGCTCCTATGATGACTAGTCAACTCCAACTCCAAGCTGTTAGAGGGGTCTTCCTGTCATAGACACATGATATGTTATAAATGTCTAATTAATGGGGATCCACCTATGTGAATTCAACCTCTGGGAAGTCAATGGAAGTCCCCTAAATGAGGCGGAGAGTCCAAATGTGACCATGGATTTCTTCACTTAAAGGGGTTGTCACACCACAGTGTTTCACAGAGTAGCTTTCATTCATGCATCCTGTCTCTTCCTGGTCAGGCTATGGGTAATTAGCATATCATCTCTGTATTCAAACGTCTGTTAATTACTCTGACATGAGAGCAGGAGATGTTTATCTAAAGTAAGCAGTAGTAATTAATCTCCTTTGTTTTTTAGATCAGATAACACTCAAGCTCTCAAGCTGCCAGCTGTTCTGCATGCCAACCTGTGGGATTATATCATCCCTGCTATGTAATAAAACAAACAGCAGGGGAGAGCAGGGCGGTACCCTAGAGAAATCTGAGTGCACACAGACCTGATAAAATCACTTTTATCCCTACAACAAAGAAAAATAAACAAAGCAATGTATTTGGAAAAAGTCTTCATTTACTATTCCCTACATGTTGAAAGCAAATCTTTGTAGTGAGACAACCCCTTTAAGGGGTGTTCCAACCATAGACTTTGATGGCTCATCACTAAGATACGTCATCAAAGTCTGAAAGCTGCAAGTACCACCTTTGAGACCCGCTCTTATCTCGGGAATGGTCCCCCGAAAGTTACAGTTCAGAATTGAGAGCCGCCCACACTTGCGCATAACTCTCCATTCTGTTCTATGGGATTTCTTTTGAAATCTTTTTATTAAGCAATCCAGAACATACAATAAGTATATGAATCAAACAAGATAAATTTACAGAATTACAATGGCCATCATAACATCCAGCCAATTGACTGGTCTGCGTGGGTACACTCTGAAATGCAATACTTTTCTTATTTTTCCCCCTGCCCCCCCAACACAAAACTTCTAATTGTTAAGTAGCGCAAAGCGCAACAACTGTGTATTAAAGAATACAATTTGTGAATGAATTATGAAAATAAAGAATTCCAAGATTTCGGGCATGTGCACTCTGCATTACCAATTTTAAGTGTATAAAATAAAAACAAGGTAGAACAGAATCCAACCCGGGCCTTCATATTGCGATCTCATGCCTGTTCCAAACAGCCGAAGTCATGCCACTTCCCAACTGTCTAACCGCTAGACAACCTTTTTAAATGCAATTAAACCTGTTTTGTGTTAGACCAGGATTATCTTGGTATTATAGTGACTCAGGCTATAAACCATGTATTTGTCCTCATCCTTTGTCTGTTGCCGTAAGGAAAAGACATAAGTCGCAAACGCAGAAAAATTACATATATCTTCAGGCCCGGGCAAAAGTAAAACATACATCAAAACAACATACATCAATAAGTGCTCTATGGGATTTCTTAGTACACCAAACACAGCGCTCCCCTGTCCTTAGAACTCCCATAGAACTGAATTAAGTCATATGCAATTGGCTCTCCATTCCGAGGCGCTATTTTCGGGGCCCATTCCAGAAATGGGTGCGTCTCAGAGGTGTGATTTGCACCTGTCAGTCTTTGATGGCATATCCTATAGACATGCAAAGTCTGTTGTGGGAACACCCCTTTAAACATTATGTCTGATAGATGTTCCCACCTCTGGACCTGCACCTGCCTTTGAACAATGAGCTCCCAACCCCAGGTCCTGCTATGTGCGAAGATAGTGCAAATAGAGAGCACCTCTTTAAGTCATTGGAAGTTGTGGATAAAGATGTTCTGCAGCTAGAACTCAATGAGCACTGGATACACAGATAGGTTACTTCCCAGTCCAGCTTGGTAGCAGCAGATGTTGCTGGGTCTAATAGATCAGTTCTGCAGTGACTTAATGGGATGTATTGTTCCTGTAACTGGGGCTAAAATATCAGCAATATAAATAATAGCCATAAAAAAAAATAAAGTTAGGTAAAAATGCTCCCCAAAGATCTTTTTCTTATCTTATCTTATATGGGGCACAATATATACATGAATAAAATAAAAAAAAATATTCATAAAAAAACTGACAGCCTAAGCCCCATCTTTTAGCCTAGCCCCCGAGGATCGAAAAACGTTATATCACCTATATTATGATATATATATCAACCTCCATCATAGAAAAGTGACACAATTACAAAACTTATTTTAGCACCATTTTTACTGTGAAAAAAATAAATTAATAAAACAGCGAAAATCTAACTTTTTTAAACTTTTTTTTTACCATATTCCTTCATATTAATATTATTATTAAATAAAAATATAATGAAAAAATTACACTAAAAAAGCCTTATGTAAGGAGAATTTTTTTTAGAATAAGCAAGTGAGCGAAAGCGCTACAGTGTTCACACCATGTACTAAAGAAAATATAAAAGGGGCCATGTCAGGTGGGGAGGGTGGGAGGTTTTTTAAACCGCAGGTCAGGAACTGGTTTAATAATTTATCCTTACATTATTTTAAGTAAAAAAAATAATAGAACTATGAGACCTTGTGCTAAAATAAAACATTTAGTTGATTATTATTTCAATTATTTTCAAGACCATTATTATTGCTATATTTAAAATTGTTATTTTTTTTAATTTCCGTTTTTTTTTTGCTTTGTTTATTATGACGTAATAGAAATTAACCTTTTGTGCGTTTTTATTTTTTGTTTTTAATGATGTTTTTTTTTTTCATATTATGATTCTAATACTATTAGTATTAGTGCTATGACTATGGTTATTTATGATTAGATTGTCTTTATTACTTATAGTGTTTATAGTGTTCATACTATTAATATTTTACTGATTATTATTATTATTTACTTTTATTATAGGTTTTGCTCTTCGCTGTCAAAGCCAGCTCCAAAGGAGACACTGAGGCACCCGCCTGCCTGTTTGTCACTTTGTGCATCTCGGTAGTTCTGTTTTCACCCTGCTCTGGTGTTTGTCCCATACTGGCTGTGTTTCTTCTGTGGACCCCTAGTGTGAATATTCTGGTCTTTGCCAATTTAAAGGGCCAGTGCTTGTCAATAATTCCATCCTCGACCTATGGTAGCATTTTTAAAGCGATACTTCCAGTATGATCATTGTAAAGGGAGGTCTATAGTCCCTTTGGATTATGTATTTTATATTGTTTTTTAAAGTTTTGGACCTGGGGGTACCCTTTAAAATATTTTTTTATCTGGTTTCTCCTAAGTTTTTACTTAAAAACCCAGCTTGACTGAACTCCACCTGGCCTAACCCTCTGCTGGACTGACTATGCTTATTGCTTGCTCTGTATGCTATGACCGATGTCAGCCATGGCCATTCACTGGAGGTAGTGACCTGAAATTATCCTGTAGCCGGGTCCTAGCCTCCTTGCAGGGGCAGAGGGTGAAGAATAGGTGCTCACTGGACTCTACTTCTAAGCACAGCCATGCACAAAACCTACAAGTGTCCCTTTTGCTCCTTGTTACATTTTTCACTAATACTGTTTTTTATATTTTTTCTTAAGATATTTTTTCTTTTTTATATATATATATATAATTTATAAAAAATTTTTATAATTTAATCGTCTTGAAAATTTTTTATCACTTTCTTACTTGTTTTCAAATTGCATTTTAATTATTTGCATACTATATATATGCATGTATATATATAGTATGTATAGTAGCAATTTTCAAAGTAAATATATTTCTAAATGTGCTGTTGACATAAAAGTTTCACCCGGGTCCCCTAAAAAAAACTCATTCCAATCCACAAGGAAAACAAAAAGCTAGAAAAATTTTTTTAAAAATGAAAAATAAAACGGGAAAAAGTATGAAAGCATAAAAAAAGAGAGGTGCAAAAGCCCCGGAAAGTCATGCACCAGCTGAAAAACTATCAGTAATTGGAAAATAAACCTGCCCTTGTGTAAAAAAATTTAATGAGGCCCATAAAAAGGTTTTTAAATTTCCAAGGTGCAACAAGAAAACTTTTCAGATGGGGAAAAGCAGTGAGCTGTCTCAAGCCTTTTTCAAACCTTATTTTGAAAAACATTTGATGGCATTGGTTATGAAAAATTTCTAGACTACCAAAAGTTCTGATGAGTACTGTTCTGGCCATAATCTGGAAGCGGAAAGAACATAATTTCACCAAAAAAGCGACGACCAGAGCTCTTTAAAAAGGGTTTCAAAGAAAAGTGAAAAAAAAAAATTATCAGAAGAGTTATCCAAGGATCTCATGTGGTGAGCTACAGAAAGACCTGAAATCAGCAGGTACTGTTCTTTCAATACAGTGAAGGAAATAATTATTTGATCCATTACTGATTTTGTAGGGTAGGTTAATTTTAAATTGAGAGTAGAATATCCCAAAATAAAAAAGAAAACAATTGTATAAAATTATATAATTTATTTGCATTTTCAGAGAGAAATAAGTATTTTTGGCCCAACCCAACCATTAAGGTTTTGGCTTCTACAAATTTTGTCCACAGATTCAATTAATCAGTCAGACTCAAAACCTTTAAACTGGGTAAGCCCAAAAGAGTTTCAAAGGGAGTAGGGAGAATATATAGCCCTGCAAAAAGCTGGAATGGTATAAAACCAAAGAAAGATGCTGGTGGAAGGAAATAACTGTTGGTGCAATATTTAAGAAAATGGAAAAAAATAAAAAAAATGATTTCATTCGAATCGTTTGGGGCCCATGCAAAAATTCATCTCGGGGGGTACCCTTGATCAGAGGAAGGTGAGAGATCAGCCAAAAAATATCAGGGGGAGTTGTTAATGATCTAAAGGCAGCGGGAACAGTCCCCAAGAAAACCATAGGTAAACATTCGCCAAAATGGTTTAAAAACCCTGAGTCCCCGGAAAGGGCCCCCTGCTCAAGAAGGCGCTGTGCAGGCCCGTCTGAAGTTTTTTTAATGACTCCTGGAGGGATTCGTAAGTGTTGGGAGAAGGGGCTGTGGTCAGATGAGCAAAAAATTGAGTCTTGGAATTAATCAACTTTGCCGTGTTTGGAGGAAAAGAAATGCGGGGGCCTTGACCAAGAAAAACCTCCTCACGTCAAAATGGAGGTGGAAAAAATTTGTTTTGGGGGGGGGTTTCTTGTAGGACACAAGATACTTCACGCTCAATGGGAGAATGGTGGGCCCTGTCTGTAAAATCCCGAGTGACAACCTCTTCCTCCCCCAGGAATTAAAAATGGGTCATGGCTGGGGCTTTCCGCAAGGACAAGACCGAAAAAATACAGTCAAGGCAAAAAGGGTGGGCTCATAAAAAAGCACAGGATGGAGTTAAGTCCCAGTTTCCAAGCGGACAGCCTTAAATTTTAAAGATTTGGTGATCTGCAAAAAGGAGTGTACCCAAAAATTTCCCCCTGACTGGCGCAAACCCCATCTCAACTTTCAAAAAAAGTCTGATGCTGTGTTGTCAACAAGGCTTTTGCCACAAAATTTAGTCTTGTTTGCCAGAGGATAAATATTATTTTCCTACAAAAAAGCAAATGCTTTATATAATTTTACAATGTTTTTATTTTCTGGATTTTATTTTTGATATTTTATCTCTCAATTTTAAAAATTAACCCTCCCCTTTAAAAAATTAAAAGGACTGTTCTGTTTTTTTTTTTTTGTTTTAACGTGATTTTTATTGGGGACAGTTTTTTTAAATTTTCCTTGACAGAGCAGAAAAACAGTTTTTTACGGTATCCAACTTTATTTTTAAGAGCCCAAAAATTGCCCCTTTTTTTAAAGTTTTAAACCCCAAATTAAATAGGTTTAAATTAAGGGGGGGGAATACCCCCCTTTAGGTATAGTTAATAAGAAAACCTTTTACACTTTTACTTTTGTTCAAAAAATTTTTTTAATTTGCACTAAAAAAGTATGATTGTAAGAAATAGGGACACAGGACAGGACACAAAAGGGGGGGAGGGGAAGGGATCATCAGTAAATTTAAGTGCCCAAAATTGTCTTGGGCATTTTCATTCTTGGACTTTTCTCAGGGCGTTTAGGGGGCCCCCTCGGTTAAAAGGCCTTTTTTCAGTCACATTATGCCCCAATTGAACCAAACATCGAAAAAATACATCCAGTGTATTTTTTAAAGGGGAAGCAGTAAAGTTTTCCATATGTCAAATTATTTTTAAAGCCGTTAAACCAAAATTCCCGCGGGGGGAGAGTCTCCCCCTTTTTCGGGAATGGGAGTTCAACATCGCCCCGCGGTGAGGGATATGAAAGGCCCATTTTCATCTTGCATTGTGTAATCGGGGGGGCCCGATACTAAATTTAGTAGGAAAGGGAATTTTGGGGTCCGAGGAGCGTTTTATTTCTGTTTTATCTCTAATAAGAGATTTTTTGGACTTCCCTAATTTGAATTTTGGGGGACTCCCCGAAGTTTTGGAAAAAATTTTGCCCCTGGGCTGGGTGGGGATCTCCCGATAAAACCGGGAAAAAGGGGGTTTAGTTTTTGCCCGGACAGGGTGGGGTAAAAACCACATATTAAAATTTTTGTATTGGTTCTCCCCCTTTAAAATTGCAGCGCGATGTCTGAGCTGGGCCCCTTTTCCATAAATTTTTTTCCATTTCTCATTGATATGGGTTTTTTGGGGGATATGTTTTCCCCTTTAGCCATATATCCTTTTTTATTACGGCAATTGGGGTTGGGTTGGGTTGGATTGCATTAAAAAATCCGAATTTTAAAACCCCTTTGTTGGTACCCTGTTTTGCAAAGCAGTTCAAATTTCGTGGGTTGAGAGATTGTGTGAGATCCTAGAGCCTTGCGTAGAAAGTGCGTGATCTGTATATAAGAGTACCTACAAGCTTCCGGTAAGGAGTACTTCAATTTCAGTCTCTCAAACTGCATGAACTCCCTTGAAGAGTGCTCTACCAAGTCCGCAGCATGAAACAATTTATTGTCAAACCAGACTCTCATGAGTGGATTATGTTGACCCCCTTGGAAGGCTGGATTAAATAGAAATGAGGTCAGACCTGAAGAGGGGGAGCTAAGATTAAATGACCTAGCACATTTCCTCCAAATTTCCTTTGTTAATGCCATGGGCCCTAGTAGGGGCGACACCGGCGAAGCCGCGAATGTATTCCATAGGAGAGAGTTTGGGTGTGTGGGGGCGATCCATAGTTTTTCCAACTCAACCCATCTTGAATAAGCTAACAAAGATGTCCACGCTGGAATACGGCGCAGCTGAGCTGCCCAGTAGTATTTCAATAGGTCTGGGACTCCCAGCCCACCCTCACCTTTTTTTAGCTAAGAGAACAGATTTTCTAATGCGGTGTCTGCCGTATGCCCAGATAAATCTTAATAAGGAAACTTGGAGGGTTTTGAGGTAATGCAAAGGGACCGGGATAGGAAGTGTTTCAAAGAGGTAAAGTAATTTAGGTAGAATTGTCATCTTAATTGCAGAGATACGTCCAAACCACGATAGAGGTAAAGCCCTCCATTTCTGCAGGTAGGCGCGGATCTCCGCATAAATTCTAGGGAAGTTTTGTCCATAAATGGAGGGATAGGTTTTAGTCAGATTAACTCCCAAATACTTTATAGAGAGGGCTTTCCAATTATAATGATAATTAGCCTTTAGTAAATCCAATTCCCTTTGGTCCAGATTTATAGGGAGTGCTTCAGTTTTTATCGTGTTAATTTTATAACCAGAGATGGCCTGGAAAGTCTGTAGGAGAGAGTGTAGGTTTGGCAGAGTTACGTGCAAGGAGGTGAGTGTCAAAAGGATGTCATCAGCGAATAAAGACAATTTATACTCTACATTGTTAATCTTGACTCCTTTGATGTCGGGGTTTAAACGTATTGCCGAGGCTAGAGGTTCTACACATAATACAAACAATAATGGAGATAGGGGGCAACCCTGCCTCGTGCTATTTGCCAATTTAATCAGAGGGGAGGTCGTATGTGGGAGCTTTATAGTGGCTGACGGGGAGGAGTATAGTGCCTTTAGGGCTTCCATAAAGGGGCCGGCGAAACCAAATCTTCTAAGTGTCGCCATCATATATGACCAATTAAGACAGTCAAACGCCTTTTCGGCGTCAAGGCTTAGCATCAGACCAGAGGAGTCCATTTTATTGAGTGCATCTATTAGGTTAATCGCCCTCCTCGTGTTATCCCCCCCTTGGCGACCTAGGACGAACCCTACCTGGTCCTTGTGTATCAAACGAGGCAGCCAAGTAGCCAACCGATCTGCTAAGATCTTCGTGAATATTTTTAAGTTTGCATTTAATAAGGCGATCGGCCTATAGTTGGCTGCCTCCATTGGATCCTTGTCTGGTTTCGGCATTAGGGTTATGTAAGAATGAAGAAAGCTGTCAGGTATCAAACTACCTGTCAAAATTTAGTTATATATCCGTAGTTGAAAGGGAGCGAGTTGTTGAGCAAAGACCTGGTAGTAGAGGTTCGTGAGACCATCTGGCCCAGGAGCCTTCCCCTTTTTCAGATTTTTAAGCGCATCTTCCTCTTGCGTAATGGGTGCATTTAAAGCCTCTATAGCTTCTGAAGGGAGCTTGGGGAGGTTACAATTGGCAAAGAATTGATGGAATATTTGCTCCCTCTCCAACTGGGAAGGAGGCATGGTATCAGGGAGAGAGTATTATTTTGCAAAGTATGCATGAAACACTTTGGCCTCTTCCTCTGGGTCATGTGTGATCTGACCAATTTCTGGTTTTAAGGCATGTGGTTGTCGACGAGCCGCATCATCCCGTAGTTGCTTTGCCAACAGAGAGTGAGCCTTGTTGCCATTCTCATAGTAACGTTGTCTAGAGAAGACCAAAAGTCTCTCCGTTTTCCCAATCGCCAGGGCCTTAAGTTGGGATCTTAAGTTTAATATTTTTCTTAATTTGGTTCTAGTTGGGCGAGTAGCTAGAGAAGATTCCATAGCCGTTAATTGAGATTGCACCTGTTCTAGTTGCAGCCTCGCATCTCTTTTGATTCTCGATCCAATTGCAATACATTGCCCTCGTATAACGGCCTTATGGGCTTCCCAGAGTGAGAATGGGGATGTAACAGACCCATCGTTGTTGGAAAAGTATTCCACCATTTGTACCCTAATTTGTTCTCGAGTGTTAGGATTTTTAATTAAATTTTCATTAAGTCGCCAATGGCATTTACGAATGGAGTTGTAATTCGACCGCAATGACAGTGTAATGGGACCGTGGTCCGACAAGGAGATATGTCCAATATCCGCCATAGCCATACATCTCAGTGCTGGTATGTTCCCTAGGAAATAGTCAATCCTAGAATGTGAATTATGAGGGTGCGAGAAAAAAGTGTAAGTCCGTTCAGTGGGGTGAGCAATCCTCCATAGGTCAAATAGCCCAAAACGCCTTATCATCTTCCTGAATTCTCTGGAAAGATTGGCCTGGGTGTGATCAGGTGACTTCTGGCGGTAGTGAAGTCTATCCAGCTGGTCGGAAAACGCTAAATTAAAGTCTCCTCCCAAGAGGAGCATAGAGGAGGCGGATCTCTGTAGCTTAAGAAGAATTTACTTTAGAAATCTAAGTTGTGACTGATTTGGGGCGTAGACATTACATAGGGTTATTGGTGCCCCCAAATATGTCCCTGTCAGGATGATGTATCTACCTTGGTCATCCAGTACAGAACTAGTGATTTGGAGAGGGCATGATGTCGAGAGGAGGATGGCCACACCTGCCTTCTTTTTTTCTTGGGATGCTATGTAGGAAACTGGGTATTGAGTTTTAAAAAAATTAAGGTTGCCTAGTTTATTCAAGTGAGTTTCTTGAAGAAACACGATGTCAGCCTTAAGGTTCTTAAGTTCGGTGAGAAGGAGTCTGCGCTTCTGCGCTGAATTGAGGCCCTTGACATTAAATGAGACTAGTTTAACCATCGTAAAAGTGAAGTGACAATCTTGCTTCTGATACTCGATCTGTGAGACAGCCAAAATATCTTTTCACTGAAAACATGGGGAGGAAGGACACAATAGGGAAGAGGTACACATAACAGTACGAGCACAATGGCTCCAGTAGAACCACCCAACTTCGGTGTGATCCAGAGGTGTAGTTCTGGTGAGGGGAGAGTCAGGCCTGTAATTTAAACAGGCCTCTTTGTACGATGCATCCGGTATCTCCTATCACAATCAACATGTACATCCCCTATGTGGGGTAACAAGTGAACCTGGTATAGAACACCAACTAGTGGCCTAACGAGACCATTATCCGGTAAATAACAAGAGGAAAGTAAACAAACACTATCCTTAGAGTCCCGTGCGGGGGCGGGGAGGCCCCGGAGGAGGAGAGATGAAATGGAGAGCGTTTACAAGCTACCCTGGGCAGTCCCCCGTTTAGGAGGACCCCCACCCCACCCACCCCCACACAGGACATCATACACATCAATTCCTCACATACGCATAGATTCTTTAAACGGGGCTGCGTATAAGCAAATTAAACTAAATATGCAAGTATTCTGGCTAAGTAAGGGTAGCTTATAGCCTGTGAAAGGCGCGTTTGAATTAATAAGTACCAATTAAATGTATTTATATTATCCTAGCAGGTACAAAGTCCGTGTCCCTATGAAGACAGCTTTGACCGTCTTTAGTATTACATTTTCAAAGGATACTAGTAAGAATAATGACTTCCAGTAGGGTTTGTCATGTCTCTCAGGTTGATGAATGTCGGTCCAGGCAAGAGGAGGACCTTCTGAAATCCTTCGGTGTAGTATTTTTCTTTGCTTTAATTGGAGTGCTCCAGATAGCCGGTAGAGCCGGGGGAGGGGATTCCAGCTCCCAGTCTGGCAAGTCCGGAGCAGACACCTCCAGCGTCGAGCAGAATTGTTGCAGATCACTATGAGACCTCAGGGTGGCAGATTTGCCATTTTTGGAGGCAATCAACATGAAAGGGTAACCCCATTTATATTTGATGTTATTCTGCTTCAGGGTCTCCAGCAAGGGTTTTAAGCATCTTCTTTTATACAGAGTTATCCATGAGAGATCCTGATAAATCTGTAGTTGGGCCCCCTCATATTCAATCGTCTGCTGAGCCCTGGCTGATGTCATTATGCGCTCCTTTAGTTGGAAGTCATGGAGGCAGCATATCACGTCTCTAGGGGTGGTAGTAGAGGCTCTGGGTCAAAGAGCACGATGAGCTTGATCCAATTTAATCACATGTGATTCAGGTTCTCCAATTATTGAATTAAAGATGGTGGAAAGAACCGCTGGAAGATCTTCTGCCTCTTTGGGTTCAGGCAGGCCTCTGATTCTTATTTTACATCTTCTTCATCTATTATCTAGGTCTTTCAGGTGCCTAGTTGTATCCCTAAGTGCCGCGGCTTGCATATGGACATGAGCTTGCAGATCTGTCACGTAGTGCTTGGTTGCATCATGGGCTAATTCTATATCATCCACCCTTCCGGCGACCATTTTTAAGTCTGATCTGATTGCTGCGATTTCTGTTTTACACGCATCCCTAACCTCTGCGACTAAAGATTTAAAATCTTGTTTGGTGGGAAAGTGGCGGAGATATTCTCGAACCTCTGGTGGTATAGCGGCTCTTGTTCGCGGTCCGTCTGAGGGTTCTAATAGGGATTCCGATGAAGATGCCCAGTCAGCTGCCCTTAGACCATGAGGGCGAGGAGGGGAATCAGGGTCCATTGTGTCCTCTCTGGGTTTTACCAGGAGGAGGATTTAGAGCTCCCAAGGCCTAGAGTCTTTTTTGAGTTTCCAGGGGTACGACTTTTAGAAGAACTGTTAGATCTTGGCATGTCCCTTTCTATGGGCACAGGATTGATCACAGGGGGACACCGAGAGTTCAAGGATATAGTGTCCTCAGATTTGCCACCTGTATTACTGGGTGTGGAAGAGGCCCAGTCAGGAGAAAGGAATATGTCTGGTGATTGAGGCTGTTGATGTGAGGAGGGAGAAATGGATCCTCTTAGCAAGGATTCCTTTGCTTTGGTGTATATCTGGTTCACTTTAGCTGGACAACCCAGAGTTGGAGGTTTTCTAGGTCCCAGGATTGGCCTCTTGCCTGGAGAATACTGCCTGATAATGTAGTGCTGGAGGGATGGGTCCCTTGCTATAGGCTTTTTGGCTTTATACCGCCGTGTCTGGGGTCTCTGGGGCTTGGGCTTAGCCAGATTTAGAGGGACTGTGAGCTCAGTCAATAGAGATGGCAGCCTTATGTAAACTGTCCCGTAGTGTGTCACTCAGGGCCCTGTGTTTGCCACTGCTGACTGATTGCAGAGTATCCCGTCGGTGGATAATGGTGTGACACGGGTCTCCCTCCTTACGCGGCCTGCCGCTCTCCACTCCTACCTTGCTGCAGTGATTTAGTAAGTGCCCGTGATCGTTCCGCCGGGCCCGTCCCACGTCTCGGTTCGGCACCTGTGTCTCGGTCGTGAACGCCACTGGATGCAGGCTCCTTCCCGCCTTGCCAATCAGTGCCGCACTCCGTCCTCTGCAGCAGCAGGCCCCTGCTTTCTCCCTTCCCGCCGGATTCCTTTGCTGAGTCTGTAACTTAGCTGCCGGTTCTGCTTGACCGATGAAAATTCTTCGGTGCGTGCCCCTCACTGTGGCCTTCCTCTTCCGCTGCTTTGAGCAATTTTAAGTCAGATTGTGCCGTTGCAGCCGGTGCCAGGACACGCCCCCGACTGTTCATGTCTTTGTCAGTGGGCAACATATCGGAGGCGTCTTGTCATGACCAACAAAGGCTTTTGTACCAAGTGTTAAACACATTTCATTAAGCATGTTCAATACTTTTTCCCTGTGGCATTGCTCATTATTACACATAACTTAATTTTATGGACCGGTATGGTTTGATTTCTCTGCCTGTGTGTATTGGATGGGCTGTTACCATTCAATACTTATTCACCCGTGTGTGTGCATATATATATAGTTAGCATTGTTATTATTACTACTACTATTATTATTATTAATAATAACCCCTTACTGTTGCAGCCTATTTTATCAATCGCGTAAAAATTTTTCTCCCTCGCTTCCAGAGTCAGATTTTTTTTTTATTTTTCTGTCTTTATAGTTGTATGAGGGATTTTTTCATTTGCCGTAAAAGATGTAGTTTTCAGGAAATAAAAAAAAAATTCTACATGTGGTGGAATGTGAAAAAAGGTGATTGTGCCATTTGTGCGGGACTTCCATTTTTATGGAGGGTACAATTTGGTAAAAATGACATGGTATCTGTATTCTGCAGGTCGATCCGATTCTAGTGATACCAAATATGTAGAGTTTCTATTATGTTCTAGTACTTTTAAAAAAAATTAAAACATTTTCTATTTCTTTAAGTTTTCTTTTAGCACCATTTTCTGCAACCAATACCTTTTTTATTTTTCTCAGATCCAAAGGCTAATTTTTTGTGGACAATCATTTTTTTATTCCAATTTTTTTTGGGGATGTGAAATGACAGAAAAATCCCAGAATTTTGGCATTCTTAATTTATTTTACTTCTTACTTCTTGTTCATCGTACTTTATAAATGATTTTATATTACAATAAATTTAACTTTTACAGATGCAGAAATACCAATTATGTTTATTCATTTATTTTTTAATGGCAAAAGGGCCGGTGATTTGAACTGTTATAATTTTACTTTCTTTTTTTTTTAAACTTTTTTTTTTTTTTTTACAGTTTTAATCGTAGTTGTCCTAGGGTACTTGACCGTTAGAAGACGTGATCACTTGTACACGATTCAGCATATATATAGATAATACACAAGGGTATACAATCATGTTGCAGATAGGAGTAGCAACATGGCAGCTACAGAATCCTTCATTAGGCTTAAAAGGGTTGTCTCACTAGAGACAATGATGGGATATTGCTAGGATATTCCATCATTGTCTGAAAGGTCCGGGTCCCACCTCATGGACCCGCACCTGTCGCCTAAACGTGCCCTGAAATCTGAGGTGGTCAGGACTCTCCCATAGACATGAATGGGAGTTCCAACTTCAGCCGCTTCCCAGAACGGAGAGATTTCAGGGCTTGTTTAGGAGATAAGTCCAAGTCCCTAAGGTGGGACCTGCACCTTTCAGATAATTATGGCATATCCTTGCGATAGTGAGACAACCCTTTTAAGTCTGCCATGGCAACTGCTCAGCACTGCGTGATCTTGTGGCGGTGGGGTCGATTGGGGGATGGAATGGTGCGTAATTGCGGCTTAACAGTGGGGTTCAGAGCCGTTTTCGATCCCTGTTGATATTGAAAGGTGTCAGATGTTTAATACTTGGCAGCCAACACGTATAGAGCGGGCCCAGCAAGTGAGCCTGCTCAATAACTCCGTACGGGCTTTATGATGTAAGTTTACGTCAAATGTTGGCAAGAGGTTAATATTTTTATGATTATTATTATTTGTAGTCTCATCTTTATTAATATCATAACTATTATAATCTTGCATCTTTCCCCTGTATAATTTCCCTCCTGCCATCCTGTGTAACATTAGAGGTGAGAAGATGCTATCATGGCAGGAGCCATCTGTCTTACATTATTACTGTTTAATGCTATATGTGTCACTTTGGCTTTCGGCCTCTGTTCCATAAAACGAGCTGTCGCTGTCAAACACCCCCACTAATTATAAACACGACTTCCATTAAACTCCATTGCCATGTTGATACTGTGTTGGTGTTAATCCCGGCTGAGTCACTGGCTGCCATAATCAATGTAGTGTTTAGTGAAGGACAGACATCGTCGCCAGGCTGTAAACACAGGTCACATTATTCAAACACCTAATAGTGCACACAGTGATGGTAATATGTATTTTAGTTCACACCGACTGAGGTTCCCTAATTATGTGCCCCCCCAAAAAACTTGTAAACATATCTCTGAACATTTATTAACTCTTGTATCTTGTATCTTGCCCCTAAAACATATAGAGGTGGCCAGGGCCGGACTGGGAATAAAAATCAGCCCTGGCACTAAGCCTCCAGCAGCCCACATACAATATCCGCTTAAAAAATTCCCCTTGTTCTCGCACCTCGCCACTTTCTAAAATAATCTACACTGTAAAGGTGCTTTCACACGGAGCGTTTTTGGTGAGTTTTTGTGCAGAAAGGCAGAGCAGTTAATGCTGTACATTTCTACACAAAAAATGCACCAAAACAGCTCTGTATGAAAGCAGCCTACAACAAGCAAAAAAAAACCGTGGTGCAAAAAACCCCTTCATCACAGGTGGGGTGTGCATTTACAATGGGGGACAAGCCCCATAAAACCCTATACAAGAACCAACATAACCTACAACCCCAAAAACCCATCCCCATTAGTCGGGGTCCCATACATGAATAAGCACTGTTTTCAAAAAGGAAAAAAAGACCCCTGACGCAGGGACCCCAAAGGAACTCTTGGGGGAGTTTTGTTCCTCTTTCCTTTTCTTCCCCTTCTGCCCCAAACCCCCCATACGTCACCCCTGATGAATCGTTCCCTTCCAATTTCTTTCTCTGCCGGTCAGCTGCAAGTCTTCTTTCTAGTGGCCATCTGTCTCTTAAAATTTACCACAAAATCTTGACCCCTTCTTTTCCAGCATTTTTAAACAATTCCCAAACACCTTATTTTAGACCCGAAAAATTTAAAATTTTAAAAAATGCAGATAATGGCTTTAAAATAGGTAGACCCCCATTGGGAGGGCCTACCACTGTAATTAGCCCCAGTAACTAGCCAGGTAGGGCTAGGGGGCTGCCCCCAGAACTGCCAGGTAGGGCCCATAAAAGCCGGTAGGGCCAGTAAAATTGGGAGGTAGGGGGCCCCAGGGGCAAAAATTAGCCAGTGGGGGCCGGGGGCAGTAATTAGCCGCAGGCCAGGTATTGGGCCAGCGGGACCGTTGTGGGCAGTCAGGCCAGATGTAGGCAGTGGGGCCCCATATGTAGGCAGGCAGGGCCGTTTTAGGCAGGCGGGGCCATATGTAAGCAGGCAGGGCCAGTATGAAAGCAGGCAGGGCTGTTGTAGCCACAGGGTAGTAGTAGCCGGGGCAGGGCTTTATAAGAAGGCCCCCTTAATAGACAGGGCACTATGGAGACAGGGCAGGCATTTTTGGCAAAAGGGGCGGATAAGCGGACAGGGGGTATATAGCTGACGGGCAGGTTAAGCTAGACAGAGCAGAAAATTAGCTGACGGGGCGGGGATACAGGTAGACAGGGCAGGTATACAGCTGACAGGGTGGTAATGCTAACGGGGTTTTGTATACGGTAGACAGGGCAGGTTATAGCTAAAGGGCAGTAATAGCTAAAAAGGGAGGTTTTTAAAAAGCTGACAGGGCTGGTATATAGTGAAGGGCAGGATACGGAAAAGGGGCAGGATATAGCAGACGGGTGGTATACGGAGACAGGGCAGGATACGGGTAGACGGGCTGGTAATAGTTAGGGCAGGTTAACTTCAGGGCTTTTAAAAGGGTAGACAGGGCAGTATAAACTGAAGGGGCGGGTTTAAACGGTGGGGACGGGGCGGTTTTATAGTACGGGGGCAGGTTACGGTAAAATTTTCCAGGGCTGGTAATAGCTGGGCGGGGCAGGTAAAGGGTAGCAGGGGGGGGTTTATAGCTGGCAGGGCAGGTTACATACAGGGCTGGTTTGTGGGCAGGGCAGGTATACGGAGCAGGGCTGGTATATAGTTGGCAGGGCAGGTATACCAGGGCTGGTTTAGCTTGGCAGGGCGGGTTTACGGGTACCCGGGTGGTTATAAAGGGCAGGGGGTTTTATAAGGGTGGTATTAGCTAGGCGGGGGCAGGTAAAAGGTGCCAGGGTGGTAATAGTTTGGGAGGACAGGTACCAGGGCTGGATATAGCTGGGCGGGAGGTAGCCGGGGCTGGTTTTTGCTGGGTAGGGCAGGTTACGGTACCAGGGCTGTATATAGCTGGGCAGGCAGGTACCGGGGGCTGGTTATGTAGGAGGGAGGTGGGCCAGGGCTGGTATATAGTAGGCAGGACAGGTACCGGGGCTGATATAGCTAGGAAGGACAGGTACGGGCTGGTTTAGCTGGAGGGCGGGTTTCCCGGGGTGTATATAGCAAAGGGCAGGACAGGTAGCCGGGGCTGGTTAATAAGGGGGCCAGGGCTTTTTAAGAACAGGTAGCCAGGGGGGTATATGCAGGCGGGGCAGGACCCGGGGGTGGTATATGCTGGCGGGGAAAGGTAGCCGGGCGGTATATGTAGGGGGGGAGGTAGCCAGGGTGGTATATATAGGAGGGCAGGTAGCCGGGGCAGGGTTTAAAAAAGGGCAGGGCAGGCAGGTCCCCCGGGGGGGATATAAGCTAGGCGGGGCGGTATACGGTAGCGGGGGCTGGTAATAGTTGGCAGGGGACAGAAGCCGGGGGCTGGTTTATAGTTGGGGGGAATACAGGTAGCAGGGGGGTTATAATCAGGGGGGAAAGGAAACCCCGGGCTGGTATTAGCAAACAGGGCTTTATAATACCCGGGGTTTAAACCCAGGAAGGTTAGGGGGAAAAAAGGGGCAGGGCATTTAGCCAGGGTGGTTTTTAAATGGGGCAGGTAAAAAAAGGGTGGTAAACCGAGGCGGGGGACCCAGGGCTTTTTAATAGCTAGGGGGGGTAGCCGGGGCTGGTTTTGCTAGGCAGGAAGGTAGCCAGGGTGGTATTTGCTGGGCGGGGCGGTACCCAGGGGGGGATATGCTAGGCAGGACAGGTAGCCAGGGCTGGTATATGCAGGCAGGGCAGGAAACCCAGGGCTTTAAAAAGCTATGGACAGGTAGCCAGGTGGTAATAGTAGGCGGGGCAGGTAACGGGGTAGCCGGGCGGTATATACGGGAGACAGGTACCCCCGGGGGGGGGATATGCTAGGCGGGGCAGGTAGCCAGGGCTGGTAATGCTGGGTGGGGAGGTGGGGGCGGGGTTAAGCTAGGCAGGCGGTAGCCAGGGCGGTAATGCTAGGCAGGCAGGTAGCCAGGCTGGTTATCGCTAGGCGGGGCAGGTACCCGGGCTGGATATGCGGGGCAGGGCAGGTACCCCAGGGTGGTATATCCTAGGCAGGGCAGGAAAAAAAAAAAAAAAAAAAGCCAGGGCAGTATTTTTTAAAAAAAAAAGAAAAAAACAAAATTACCTAAAGGGCCTGCCCCTCTTCTGTTTTTTTCCCCCCGGGGCCCCGGAAAGCGTGTGCGGGCGCGGGGGGGGGGAGGGCGGCGCGCCGGGTGCGATGACGTCATCACATCGCGCGCCTGCCCCGCGGCCTGCTGGGAGCTGAAAAGACGGGATCAGCAGATCCCCCTGTTTCTGCCTCGGCCGCTGCTTGCACCGCGCGGTGCAGGCGGCGGCCGTGATGGTTGCATGGCTGGGTCGGTGACCCGGCCGTGCAGCCATGTGGCGATTGGGAGCCTGTCGGTCCCCTGATGCGACCATTGCGGCCCCTGTAGCTTGCCACAGACCGGGCGCCGGACTCGGGGCCCCGCCGGGGGAACACTGGTCCCTCGGCGGGCGATCCGACCGGCCTGCGGCCGACCCCCGACCCGGGCAAATGCCCGGTTTGCCCTATGGCCAGTCCGGGCCTGGAGGTGGCCATTCTGGTCACATTTGCATTAACTGTGCTACTTTTCTATGTTTTGATTTTCCTTTTCATTTATACCAAATCCAATGCTTGGACATAGAGATAAAATTCCAGCTGCCACTTTCTGAAGCCTTGGAGCTTACTGCATACAGATTTGTCATTGAATGCAATGTGTGACTAGTATGCAGTAAGCTCCTAAGCTCCCTCTAGTGGTGGCAGTCGACAGTCAGTAAATGGGTACAACACAAGACCACCGAGGCTTGTGATTGGTTGCAGTGGCCTCATGGATATATGGGCACGTCACCACTACATCCAAATAAACAGAGCAGCAGGGAATCTATATGGTGAGTAATGATTTTGTTTTTATCTTATAAAAAAAAATCAAAAAATATTATTGCTAAAATATGCTTAAAGGGGTTTTATCGTTTGAACTGTTCGTGCTCTTCAACTAATTCTATGAGATTGAATTTGAAATCCAGGGGCGAATCTCTCCTCTCAGCAGGTGTGTCTCTCCTCTCAGCAGGCGTGTCTCTCCTCACTGAAGAGCTGTAACATCATCATTCTGTATTTGCAGTAGAAGGGGAAAGTTGTCTGGACAGAACAGATCTGCAGCCTCCTGTAGTGTTCTTATGTGTCTGCAGAGCTTTTATCTCCAGGCTCCACAAGCTTCTTGCTGTGCTATAACCAGCTATACACACAGACTGAACTGAACTGATGAAGCACATGTGAGGAATGCACACTGCCCCCCCTCCTCCCTCTGTTATCAGACAGGAGACTGTGTGAATGTGTTATATGGAGGGAACACAGGATGTAACACTGTGTTATATGAGGGGATCTATGAGTTAAACAGTCAGTAATTACCCAGATCATTCACCTTAGTGCTGGGAGATGAGTATAGAGCCAGCAGCCCTCTCCCATAGCTGGTTTTACTTTCGGTTTTAACAGCCCAGAGGGAAGTAAACACAGAGTGTGCAGGCAGCCAATCACAGTGTAGAGGGCGTGTCCGGGGCATTTCCTGTCTGGGGGGCATATCCCAGCAGGCTGAATGAAATGTTAGTCAGCCAATCACAGTGTAGGGGGCGTGTGCAGGAGCGGAATCCAAACAGATGCACAGAAAAGCTCATATCTACTATACTAAGTGACTTAGGTAATGCAACCCAATTACAAAAGTGCTTATTTTTTACTGCCCCCATAATCTGAGATATGATCTTTGTAGCGAGAAAACCTTTTAAGAACTGCTAAAATTGTCTGTAAAATGAATACATGCATGAAAATGTTCTATTTTTTTAATAAAACACAATAACCACATTTTTTTGTATGTAATATTTGTTTTTTTATCTTATGCCATTTCCTTGTTTTACTGCATTTTTTGGATATCTTTGATCCCTATAGCAATTGCTGTGTAAGTAAATGAGGTTTGTCTATGCTGTTAATAGAGAAATTTTGGCACAAAATTATTTTATTACATACTGTATTTTTTTGGGGGGTGGAACTGGAGACATTGATCACCCTGTTTACCCGAAAATAAGACATCCCGAAAATAAAAACTTTTTTTTTTTTCAATTTAGAGTTTGGGGTTTTTGCTGAGTTTGTGATGAAAACTACCGTATTTAATAAAATGGATTTTTTTTATCTTTAAAAAGTGAATTTTTGTTCATGGGAAAAAAAAGACTTCCCCCAAAAATAAGTCTTAGCTCGTCTTTCGGGGCAAAATTTAATAAAGAATTTTTATTTTCGGGGAAATAGGGTATGCATAGAATAGAAAGTATTTCATTGATTGTATAAAAATTGAACATGGGGTAAGTTTTTTGGCTCCCCCGGTATTTGTGAGCTGTCTGTTCACATAACCTCCCTAATCCCTTCGCATCACCGCTCTGGTTTATTAAAGCAGGGGGAAAAAAAAAAAAGTAATCAGTGTTGTTTTCTATTTTATTATTAATGTCTAATAACCCAAGCAGCTGAGCATGAAATTAAACACAGGCGATATTGCAGATTGCCCCTCCATGTGACACGTCTGTAAGTGATTTAGGATTTCAAGGGGGAGGTTTGCAGTACTGTAGATGATGGGGTTAAAAACCCCCGGGGGGTGTAGTGCTGCAGCCGGGGGGGGGGCCCCTTTACAATAAACAAGGGAACATACTGTGCTGCTATCTAATGAGTTGTGGGACGCAGACTGGGCTATTAGAGCACTGGTATAATGATGACAATAATGATACATTCCTATACTAATATGATAAATCCCAAAAATAATAAATAAAATAATTTTTCCTATAAAATTTTAAAAAGAGTTTTTCAAAGACCCTAACGGAGCAGCAGAGACACTTTGTATCTTGTATTCTGGAAGCCGTGGGCTTAACAACAGCCGTATGGGGCTCGTCAGTTGAGGGGGCCCACAAAAATGTTGCACTTTTTGTACTAAGTAACAACTTCATGGCTTTTGCATGATTTAGCACTTATGGGTTCTTTGTACAAAGGGGGGATTTCCATATTTTTATTATTTTTACTTATCTGCTTTTTTTTGTTTTTCCCGCCGAAAGGGGGTTTTAGGCCCCCTCTTATTTCTATGGGGCCCAGTGTATTCTAAAACACCACGCGGGGTTTTTAAGAAACTAGGGGGAAAGTATGATCAGGTTTTCCCCTTTTTTGGGTAAAGCGCCTAAGTGCCCTTTTGATGTCTAAAAGACCTAAAGATGTGTTAGGCCCCTTGTTCGTAAGACTCCACTTTTTAATGCGCCTAAAAAATGAGGGGTGTTCTGGGGGCGTCGCACCACACTCATAATATTGACCATTAGAATGTGGTTGCAAAACTGGGGCATTATGTCAGACAGGCAGACCTATTCCCATGTGATCTGCCTGAGCCTGGGGAGTCACAGTGGAGCTGTATTTGCTGTAAGGGGCAAAAAATGTCCCTTATTTTTTCAACTTTCCACCAGTTGCAATAATAAACAAAGTATCTTTTAATAATTATCAAACTATATGAAAAATTAAATTATTTAAATTTAATAAAAAAAGTCTAATTTTTCCATATAAATATAATAAAAAATATATATATCCCAACAATATATACAAAATATCTATATAAAATGTATTTAAAATTAATAGAATATAAATTTAAATTTTTTAATTTTTTACTACATTATAATTGAAATGTTATTTATTGCCTTGCTCTCAACCTTTTTCTCTACATACCGACTTGTCCCACAAATATATCAAAAATATCTCCCATATAAA
This sequence comes from Phyllomedusa bahiana, assembly GCA_025379985.1. Taxonomy (NCBI): domain Eukaryota; kingdom Metazoa; phylum Chordata; class Amphibia; order Anura; family Hylidae; genus Phyllomedusa; species Phyllomedusa bahiana. The sequence goes on along the minus strand of JAODAL010006339.1, from coordinate 112,066 downwards.
ATGTATTTAAAATTTTATAGATAAAATTTTAATTTTTTAATTTTTAATACATTAATATTTGATATTGTATGTTGTGCCTCTCACCCTTTTATCTTCTACAATTACCGCATGTCCCAAAAATATAAAAATATCTCCTATAAAATGTATTTAAAATTAATAGAATCTAAATTTAATTTTTTTAATTTTTACTACATTATATTTGAAATTTATTTTGCTGCTCTTCTCCTTTATTCTACATACAGCAAGAGCCAGCACCATAGGTGTTGCTGGGTCTGTGGTCCACCACAGCAAGATCAGTCCCTATAATTTTTTAATTCATTGACATGCTATCTCATAATGATATTTTTCTATTTCCAGCAATATCTATTGCCTTTTAGAATATTATAATGCTCCTGAGTTCTGTAATGCGCCAACACACAGGCGAAGGGGGGGGACTACATTCATAGACATTCATTTATATTACACAACAAAAAACCAACTTTCTTACATTTCAGACAGGACTCAACAATTCACTTTCTTCATACATGTCTCCCTAGATATTTAAATGCAGCTCTGGATGTGACTGGAGTAGAAATTGTTTATACTGTACTTAATTCAATAATCTTGGTGGATCATTAATGGGAAATGCAATGACCCCCCACCTTGATCAGCAGTAACACACATTACTAGAAATAATCGGAGAAATACAGCGAAGGACAACTGCAGCCTCTGCTCTCCATCCTGCACTTGTCATAGGAAGGTATCAGTTGGGGCAGTAAGATTGGCATTCATAGGTGACATAGTGAAAATTACTCATGGGGGGAAGCCATAATCTGTCCTGAATGCAGCTCCGGCTTTTCTTTCCTCCGGCTAAATGATGCCTCTCCCTTTTTTAGCACTGCACTGGTTGCCCATCCGTACCCCAATACAGCAAAACTAACACTTTTACCCAAAAAAGCTCCCACGCGCTTTCCCCCCAACATTTTTCCCCATCTCTGTTACCACCCTACCCGCTCTCTCCACACGTGCACCCCCACATCTCCTCCTTTATCTCTGTCTAACCCCCAACCCGCCCCTCCTACGCTCAGCTTCGGACCAAAAACAGACCACAAACATCCAACCTCCCATGCCCCCTTTTCCGGGTTTTTTCACGGGTCACCTGTTCTTGGGCACCTACCACGTACCATCAAAGGGACAAACCAGCCTTCGTAGTTTTAAGAGTGTCCTTAAAAAAACATCTTTTCAGACAGGCCCACAGACCTAATTTCTAAAACCCCACCTTCTATCACACACACTGTTATCCCTACCTAGGGCAATCACAGGGATTATCTGTATATAGATGTACTGTCATGGTGGCAGGTTCACCCAATTTTTTTTTTTTTTTGTAAACCACCTCATATTTATGAAACAAGGTGGCCCATTGTAAAATTTAGCACTTCTCCCTCTTTGTTTCCCCCAGACACCCTCATAGATTGTAAGCTCTGCGGGGAAAGGGCCCTCTTTACCTTGTGTCTCATCTGTAAGTAGCTTCACTGTGTAATGTCTGTAATTTAACCCTCTACATTGTAAAGTGCTGCGGAATATGTTGGCGCTATATAAATAAAGATTATTTTTATTATTATTATTATTATTATAATATCACTATGTAGAGATCGGTGTGACTGTCATTGGGATGTGGATACTTTGGCTGTTACTATTATGGGAGCACTGTGCCTGTCACTCTTATGTGGATACACTACCTTGACTGTCACTTTTACGAAGGCACTGTTCTGTCACTGTTATGTGGATACAGTACTTTTCCTGCCCCTATTATGAGGGCACTGTGTCTGTTATTGGCATGTGGATCCAATATTTTGACTGTCATCATTATGGGGGCGCTATGAATATCATTGGTATGTGGATACAGTGCTTTGACTGTCTCTATTATGAAGGCACTATGACTATCACTGTTATGAGAAAAAAACATTTACTGTCACTTTTATGGAGGCACTGCTCTGTCACTGCTATGTGGATAAAGTACTTTTCCTGCCTCTATTATGAGGACACTGTGCTGTCACTAGTATGTGGATACTTTGGCTGTCATTTTTAGGGGGCACTTTTACTGTCATTGTTATGTGGATACTTTGACTGTCACTATTATGGGGAAATTGTGGCAATCACTGTTATGTGGCTACAGTACTTTGACTCTCTATTATGAAGGCACTGTGACTATCACTGTTATATGGACACAGTGCTTTGACTGTCATTATTATGGGGGCACTGTGACAATAATTGTTATGTGGATACAGTACTTTAACTGTCTGTTATGAAGGCACTGTGACTATCATTGTTAGGGATACAGTATTTTTGACTGCTTTTTATGGGGCCTTTGGTGACACTGTTATGAGGAAACTCTGGCCATCATCATTATGGGGCACTGTGACTGTTATTGGCATGTGGATCCAGTACTTTGACTGTCTCCATTATGAAGGCACTGTGATTGTTATTGTTATGTAATACAGATGTTCCCGGGGTTTCAATTTAGGGGGGACACTGTAGCGGCATATTATCGGGATATAGTATTTGGGATCCAGATTGTCACTTTTTGGACTACAAGTCAACAAAAACCTCTCCCCTTCTCATCCTGCTTAAATCTCTAAATACCCCCCCCTCACGAAACCTCCGCCCCCGGGACCTTCTCCTCTGCTTCCTTTTCCCTCCTAATAACCGTCTCCAAGCTTCTCTCGTGCTTCCCCCACTTAAACCACTGCCCCAACACATCAGACTCTCCCCCCCCATGGCTTCAACGAATGAAAACCCCCACCTCCTCGGTTGATAACAAACTTACCGTGTTGCACTCCCCCGCCCCCAAACTGTCTGTCCCTCACCTTCTGTTCTTCACCCTTCCGAAAATGAAGCCCTCCGGGCGGGCCTTCTCCCTCTGTACCGTTGTTAGTTATTATTGCACTTTGTAAATTTTTTTGACCAAGTTATTTTTGTACCCGCCTGAAATGTACAGCCCCGGAATCAAGGGCCTCCAAAATAAATGAAAATTTAAAAAAATTAATAATAATTTTTAATTTGGTTATTTTGGGTTTTGTCATTTTTATGCACTATTACTCTGTCACCGATGGGGCATAATTTGCCATGTCTCCCTTGGTGGCTAAAACATCAAGAGCCACATTTAAAACCTGCTGGGTCAAATGCGTTTTTTGGTTCCCCATAGCACCAATCTTTGCGCCCCTTCTTTTTCATTTTGGTCGGGAAAAAATTTTAGAGGGGCGCTCTGTTTGGGTTGCTATGGGAACCCAAAGAGATTTTTTTAGACCTAGACAGTTTTTATACATGTGGCCCCAAGTGTCCTCTCCAACCTCCTCCTAGGATAGTGATGTCAGGGAAATTCTATGGATAGTGTTACTTGAGAAAATACCAAAGACATCAATGGATTTGGGTTTTTTGGTTTAAAGGGCCCAAATCCCCCAGCTTTGGGTTGTCATTATATTTAAGAATCCATTCGATGGGGGGTTTCCCAATAAAACCCTTTATTAAAAGAAAAATGAAAATTACAAAAGGGGCCCCGGGGGACAGGGGGGTGGAAATGTAAAAACGCCCATAGTACCCACGGACCCCAAAGGGAAAAAGCTATTTCCATAAGACGATCACGATCTGGAGGTCGATGGGCCCTCAGGGTAGAGGAAATTAAGTTATTTTTCAATAAAAAAAGCGGGAAGCCAGAGCACCCTTTCCCAGTCACATCACAGTACAATAGGGACCTGTGTATGTAAAAACTCAGTAATGTGATTCAGAGAAGATGCAGAGGAAGATCCTCTATAACTCTATAGCCCTATCGCCCTATCCTCTATAGCCCTATAATGTTATATAGAAGTATAACAACAACCATGTGCCTTTTTTTTAAAAAAAATGAACTCCCATTTCAATAACCCACTACCATACACCAAAAAGTCCTTTATTCCTGTTTTAAGGCAGAATATATGGAGTTATATTTTATATTTTGCAATATTTTTGTTGTTATATACTTGAAACATAGGGGCTTTTTTTATAATAGTTATATTTTTGTACAAAAGGGGCCCAATTATTATAGTAGTTAATTTTTTTTACAAAAGGGGGCGGGTTTTAAAAAGGGTATTTTATAGTCTGTGAAAATTGGGGCATTTATTTTGTGGGTTTTTTCTTGTAAACAGGAAAAATTAAATTATAGAAATTAAAATTCTTGTACTTTAGGAGATTTTATAGTGGGTTATTTTTCTTGTAAAAGGGGGAAACAAATTTAAAGCATTTATATTCTTGTACATGGGGGGGCCTGTATATATTTAGTTATATTCTTGTACTTGGGGGAGCAATATTTAGGTTATATTCTTGTAAATAGGGGGGCGGGAAATTAATAGTAGTTAATTCTGTACAATAAAAGGGTTTTTTAATAGAAGTTTAAAATTCCCCCTTTGAAACTTGGGGCCCTATTTTTAGTATTTAAATTCTTGTCCCTAGGGAGCAGTTTTTATAGAAGTTATATTCTTTTTTAAAAGGACAGTATTATAAACCCTTCTTGTACATTGGGGCAGTATTAAAGAAAGTTTTTTTTTGAACAAAATGGGCAGTTTTATATGTTTTTATATTCTTGTACATAGGAGAAAGTATTTAAATTTTCTTGTACATAGGGGGCTGTTTTAATAGAAATTTAAATTTTCTTGTACCCCGGAGGCAGTTTTAATATTTAGTTAATATTTTTGTAAAAGAGCAGTATTATAGTATTTTATATTCTTGTCATAGGGGCATTTTTATGTATTAAATTCTTGACATATGGAGCATATTATAGCATTTTTGTAATAAGGACATTTTAAAATTTTTTATTCTTATAAAAATGGGAGCAGAAATTAAAGTAGTTAATTCTTATACTAAACATTAAAAATTGTTTTCTTATACATATAGGACACAAAGGGGAAAATTTTTTCTTTTTCTGTGCTCCACCAAAAACGTGTATTTAAAATAAAAATTTAAAACCTCAATTCCAAAAAAATTTTGGGGGGAACCAAATTCAATATGTGGAGGTCCAACACTAATATTATTTTCAAAAAACCAAATCACAACAAAATTTAAAACTAAACATGTATAATTTTAAGTGAAAAATATGTTGTTTCAAAATTTCATGGCGTTAACAAATCCCCAAAAAGTTGGGACCATGCCGTTTTTACCACTATCTGGCATCCCCCCCTCTTCTTACAACAGTTAACTGTTGTAAGAAGAGGGGGGGATGCCAGGGGACAGAGGAGACCAGTTTCTCAAGTTTAGAAATAGGAATGCTCTCTCATTCATATCTAATACAGGCCTCTAACTGTTCAATCGTCTTGGGCCTTCTTTGTCGCACCTTTCTCTTTATGATGCGCCAAATGTTCTCTATAGGTGAAAGCTCTGGACTGCAGGCGGCCATTTCAGTCCCCGGATCCTTCTCCTTCGTAGCCATGATGTTGTGATTGCTGCAGAATGTGGTCTGGCATTATCTTGTTGAAAAATGCAGGGTCTTCCCTGAAAGAGATGACATCTAGATGGGAGCATATATTGTTCTAGAACCTGAACAAAGCTCTCTGCATTAATGGTGCCTTTCCAGACATGCAAGCTGCCCATGCCACAAGCACTCATACCACCCCATACCATCAGTGATGCAGGGTTCTGAACGGAGCGTTGATAACAACTTGGGTTGTCCTTGTCCTCTCTGGTCCGGATGACATGGCGTCCCAATGTTGCATAAATAACTTCAAATCGTGACTCATCTGACCACAGAACAGTTTTCCATTTTGCCACACTCCATTTTAAATGACTCCTGGCCCAGTGCAAACGGCTGAGCTTGTGGAGCTTGCTTAGAAATGGCTTCCTCTTTACACTGTAGAGTTTCGGCTGGCAACGGCGGATGGCCTGTGGATTGTGGTCACTGACAATGCTTTCTGGAAGGATTCCTGAGCCCATTCTGTGATTTCCCTGACAGTGGCATTCCTGTTTGAGGTGCAGTGACGTTTAGGGCCCGGAGATCACGAGCATCCAGTAGAGTTTTACGGCCTTGACCCTTACGCACAGCGATTGTTCCAGATTCTCTGAATCTTTTGATGATGTTATGTATGGTTGATGATGATAACTTTGAAGTCTTTGCTATTTTACGCTTGGTAACACCATCCTGGTATTGCTGCACTATCTTTCTGCGCAACAATGGTAGAATTGGTGATCCTCTTACCATCTTGACTTCAGAGAGACTGAATATAATATTAGATGTTGGCACCTCCACATCATTACATTCAGTTTTTATTCTTAATTTGTTGAGTGTCCCAACTTTTTTGGAATTGAGGTTGTATTTAAAGTACCTACTAAGAGCAAAAAAAAGGTAAACCACTGTATTAGTCCAATGTTATTCTTTATTGATAATGATCAAACTTAATAACTAAATCTCGTTGTGTATAACAGTAGCAATTCTTTGGGTGGAGTTGTATTCAAAAGTCTATGTCCATATTTCTGTTTTTACATAGGCTTTATACAATATAAATAAATGGGCTCCCCCTTGTGTTAAGAGCAGATACAACAGACTTCTAAATCACTGACTGTATGTAATTGCAGTTCACCTTCAGGTCTGTCATAGCTCACAAAGGGATTGAACCGAGTTCTTTATTTCTCAGATATCTTGGCTAACAGCCGGCAAAGGTCTTGTACTGCAGGAACAATCTGAAGGGCCATAAACAATACAGCCAATGGATGTGTTACCTTCACTCTGCAGGTTACATTGATGTCCATTTAATATACCCCAAGCCGCAGGGCCCCACATCAATTTTATTCTGATACAATTTTATGTTCTATATAATATACAGGGAAATAATTTGAGCAATAATTTGACAACAGTAGGTGGAGAAGGCGTTCTGTCTGCACAGAGTTTTTTTTAAGACCTTTATTTTAGAAATTTCAAGTAGTATGGACATGACCTCATAGGTCCCTTATCTGGAGAAGAACATCAAGGAACCAGTCCTCGGTACCAGAGTCCTGAGATCTCATGCATATTCCTTGACTGACATCTGAGCTGAGGAATCCTTGACCGACAGGGTGGCAGATCTTGACTTCAAATTCATTGTTACTTAAGGAGCTATACAAAATACAACACAGAGGTCTCCCACATCCAGTGTCCTTCTATCACCATGAAGGACCAAGCACCATGGGAGACATGTATGAACGTTGGTTCTGGCAGGCCAGTTCTAAATGCTTTAAGCAGTTAGAATGCACCAGATGTATGAGCTGTTCTTCTGCAGGTCATACATACAGGGCAGTGTAGACCAATACCACAAGTCTGGCTCAGGCACACCACCTTTACCCTGGTTGTCTGTTCTTCTGCAGGTCATACATACAGGGCAGTGTAGAGCCAATACCACAACTCTGGCTCAGGCACCACCTGTTACCCTGGTCTGTTCTTCTGCAGGTCATACATACAGGCACAGTGTAGTACCAATACCACAAGTCTGGCTCAGGCACCACCTTTACCCTGGTCTGGCTGTTCTTCTGCAGGTCATACATACAGGGCAGTGTAGAGCCAATACCACAAGTCTGGCTCAGGCACCACCTTTACCGCGTGGCTGTTCTTCTGCAGTCATACATACAGTGCAGATGTAGAGCCAATACCACAAGTCTGGTTCAGCACCACTTTACCCTGTCTGGCTGTTCTTCTGCAGGTCATACATACAGGGCAGTGTTAAGAGCCAATACCACAAGTCTGGCTCAGGCACCACTGTTACCCTGGTCTGTTCTTCTGCAGGTCATACATACAGGACAGTGTAGAGCCAATACCACAAGTCTGGCTCAGGCACCACCTTTACCCTGGTCGGTGTTCTTCTGCAGGTCATACATACAGGGCAGTGTAGAGCCAATACCACAAGTCTGGCTCAGGCACCACCTTTACCCTGGTCTGGCATTTAGTCTGAACGTCATACATACAGGGCAGTGTAGAGCCAATTCAACAAGTCTCGCTCAGGCCCCACCAATACCCTGGTTGGCTGTTCTTCTGCAGGTCATACATACAGGGCAGTGCAGGTACAAATACCACAAGTCTGGCTCAGGCACCACCTTTACCCTGGTCTGTTCTTCTGCAGGTCATACATACAGGGCAGTGTAGAGCCAATACCACAAGTCTGGCTCAGGCACCACCTTTACCCTGGTCTGTTCTTCTGCAGGTCATACATACAGGGTAGTGTAGAGCCAATACCACAAGTCTGGCTCAGGCACCACCTTTACCCTGGTCTGGCTGTTCTTCTGCAGGTCATACATACAGGGCAGTGTAGAGCCAATACCACAAGTCTGGCTCAGGCACCACCTTTCCCCTGGTCTGTTCTTCTGCAGGTCACACATACAGGGCAGTGTAGAGCCAATACCACAAGTCTGGCTCAGGCACCACCTTTACCCTGGTCTGTTCTTCTGCAGGTCATACATACAGCGCAGTTTAGAGCCAATACCACAAGTCTGGCTCAGACACCACCTTTACCCTGGTCTGGCTGTTCTAACGGTTTTGTGCCAAGGTTTGGCGTCAATGAATCATAACTGTGTCTATTTCTACGAATGTGGTGCGATGCCCCCAGAACACACTATATCGACTATTCATACATCTATAGAACAGGTCTACTAACAATTCTTGATGCCAGATAACTGACGCAGCCCCGTTCTTACATGTTGCCCCATGTGTTATTTAACTTCACCTGTGGTGGCGCTATAGGAGAGTTGGACACATGCTTTCCACACAGATTACAGCTGATTGCTAGGGATTTCAGCCATGGATCTACTACTGATCTGCTTATTTTTGTCAAACCAAAACAGGGGTAATAGGTCATTGCCCCTATGTGTATTTCAATTCAAGTATTTTATTTTTTCCCAGGCATTGATCTCTATTAAAATGAAGTCCCTAAGATTTGCAAGGTGTGGGATATCGTGTGGAAGCTTCTACCACAGAGTGATTTCTTCTTGCTTTGCACACTTGTATATAACAACTAAAGTTAAAATCCAAATCACTATTTCAACTGTAACAAGAACATCAAACTTGGAAAGAGTGGGTGACTGAGGGACACATCCTCATAGCTTCAAAATGGCTGAATATGGTTGCAACTTCTTGTTCTCAAATATAGAATAGAGAGAGCAGTTCCAAACGTTTCCAGAATGTTTTTGGTATTTTACTATTTTAGAGACTGTATGGTTCAGTACCAGTAAATTCTATATAGCCTACACGCAACCAAAAATTCATCCATGTTATTCAGGTTTTAACTAGGGTTAAAGTATGGATACCAAGTGACTTGACAGATGAACGCATTGGTTAGGGTCTATGTGCTACATCTCCACTATTCCCTAAGACTTATACAAAGCTGTTAAAGGGGATGTATCGCTTCATCAGTTCGGCTGTTCTCTTGTAGCTTGATTTTCTCAGTTTCTGAAATCCAGGGCGTTTCTTCCCCTCCCAGCTGGGTGTTTCTTAACTGAAGGGAGATGACATCATCCCATCCCTTCACTGTTCGTGCCCGCTCTCGAGTCAGTGTGTTTGTTTGAGATCAGTGGGAGGGTATAGCACATCCCTGCTCTCCCCCCTCCTCTCTGTCTGAGTCCACATGTCACTGTGTCATTCCTGTGTCAGTCCAGTGAGCTCACAGTGAGCAAGGGCCATTGCCCGAAAGGCGTTTGTGTGGGGGGTTATGCTACTGTAGAGCTGTTTTATTTACCTTTGTGCATATAATAAAAGTTTGCTATTTTAAGTCACGCGGACTTTGGGATTTTTGGACGGCTGGGTCCCGTGTGGAAGTCAAGCCCGGATATCCCTTCCAGTGCAAGTATATTTCCGCTTGGCCGGCGGTGAGCCACAGGAGACGCTATACAGCAAAGTGGATCCTTGTGCATCATCATATGTGAAAGCAAGTCCCAGACAGGTGAGCCTTTCTTCAGTGTTTGCCTATAGGTGCAATATACGCCCAAAAAATTGGAGCAGGCGAGTTCATAATTGTCACCCTTAGTTTCCACCCTGGGCTAAGTATGTGGCACCAAATTCCGGAGCATTGATCTCTAGATATATGAACAGCTGTACGGCCAAATTTGGCGCAATGTGCGTCTGACGACACATTTCGAATGTGCCAAAATTTGGAGTAAAAACTGGCATACAAGGTGTGGCGCATAACAATCTATGCGTCAGTGTTTGGCGCATAACACTTTTATTCATACTGTCGTATTATACACTCCTCTATATCTATTTAGAACTGGCGCCATAGATGTTGCCCTAAGATTTATTTTTGTGGCTGGTCCAAGTACCAACAGTCCGACAACAAAACTCTGGAAATGGACTGTCACAATAATTGGTCCTAAGATTCCTGGAATAGATACCCTCGTTTGGAGACTTTCATTTGTTGCTTGGGTCCTTTATCATCGTTACTTCTGTAAGCCCAGAGAACCCCAGTTCAACACTGGCTCTAATGCACATGAACTGTATAAGACACGTTGTCCCATACTCCTATGTGTGCTAGACTAGACATTCGTAGACCTAGACAAGACCTTCACAACAGGCGTCCGTAGCACAGTACCCATAAGACCTTCACATCTGTGCTTTCGTGTTGATGTGATTGGAGACTGTTCATGTATACTAGAGACTCAGCAACTCCGAACTCCACATAATCTGTCTAGAATCCCTCAAGGTGCTGAGTGAAAGTTATAGAGCTAGAAAGGTAAAGATTAATCCTCCAGACCCAAAACTAGCTAGGCCAGATCCATCATGTAAGACAGGGAGGATTTGCAAAAAGGGGTTCAGACTCCCTCTTCTCTCTTGCTGGTTTCTCTTTTAATTTAGTCAAATGGAGACCAATGTAACTAAAACCAGCAAGTTTACTGAGGTTATTTTGGTCACTTAGTGGTTGCAGTTTATGACAAAGGCTCAGATGTTCTGCAATTACTTTCACACAAGGTAATGCATTTTTATTAAATGTTACAAACAAAACAAAGTGAGCAGAATTTTTACAATATTCAACCCTCCAGTCTGGATTCAGATCCTGCTTACTTCACAGGAACCCCTTCCCATCTGTGTTGCTTCACACAGGACCACACCCCATTTAAGATTTCTCACCATAGCCTGTCAGCTACTCCCAAATACTTCTCATAGAATACCATTCATTAGGTAATAGCACTTAAAGACATTCTGGGAGACTTGTATGAAAACTATCTTGGTCTAAGACTTACTCTGTTGCCCATAGCAAATAATCAGTGCACCCTGTTCATTTTTTTTAGAGCACTATATGAAATAAAAGGGGAGCTCTGATTGATTGAGGAGATTGGAGAGCTTTTCATATATGTGGCCCTATGTTAATAAATTGCATGCCCTTCTTAACAACTTTTTGAAGAGATAGAGAGTCAGCCTTCAGCTTTCACCATGAACCTTTAAAGGGGTTGTCTCGTTACAACAGTTGGCCTGCTTTTATGATGGTTGCCAAGCAGAACTTGTGAAATGGAGGGGCTTGTTTCTCCTCCCAGCAGGGTATATCTTCATTCTCTGCAGACATGCCGTCACACTGTGTGCACTTGATGATTCATTCTGTGTGAGCTGGGGGAAGGGAGAGGTTCTCAGCTGTCATTGGAATCATTGGAAGTGAAAAGCTAAGTGTAACTTATATCTAAATTTCTCACTCTCTCTAAATACTTTGTAACTAGAATGGGCATTTGACATTCAGGACTCTGGGAAAGATGGATTATTTTTTTTCTGTCTCTCTCTTTCATTCAGTGATATATCCTGCATATTATTATACCTCTGACCTCTACAGATCTACAGAACAATGCACATTTAAAGGGGACTGTGTGTTTTCTCCTTCTTTTTATTGGGACGCACATAGATTTACGTGGGTCTGCCATTGTAAGACTGACATCTTACAGGGGGGACTGCTGTGTTTTCTCTTTTGTTTTAGGGGGGGATGCACAGAGATTTATGTGACCTCCCAATTTTAAGTATTCTCTTCATCCGCCTCATCCCCCTGGCGCCCCTTTTTCGACCTAGTAATAATCAATTTAGCCGGGCCGTTCTCGTCCGGAATGGGGGGACAGAATCTACCCACGCAGTAGTGTTTACTGGGGTGGCCCCCTGTCTAAAAAACACTGATGGTAAGCACAAAAAAAGCACCCTTTCTTTTAAACCCATACGCTTTGCAAATGAAACCCAAAGGGCCTACATGTTTAGTTTTTTGGTCCCCTCATTTTAAACTATTATTTTGTAGTGAGAAAACCACTTTAAGTGTTCCTGTCATGTCACTCTATCAAAGCCTTCTTTCCACAGTCAACCATAGCCCAAACAGGCTTCTAAAAGGCCCCACCTTAAAGGCTATGCTCTATACGCAATTCAAGTGCCAAATTACAGGCCCTATTCCAATAGCTGCTCCTATGACCTGCTGGGTAACCAGTCACTCACTACTGCCCAATTCTTTTCCCAACATACCTGCTGTGTATTACATCACTGATTGGACACAGCTACAGCCCCCTCCACCTGGGTTTAAGCCCTGTACTCTACCCACCCCCCCCTTTCCCCCCCCCCCCCCCCCCAAAAAACAAACCCCCCCAAACCCCCAAAAACCCCACATCAAACCCCCCCCCCCCAACCCCCCAAAAACCAAAAAAAACCCCAAAAAAACCCCCCCCACCCTTTTTCCAAAAAAAAAAACCAAAACCTTCCCCCCCCCCCCCAAACTTACGCGTTTCGGGCATTCCCGACCCCTTAAACAAGCAGATTAAATTTAAACCAACTCCTTTTATAAAAAAACATGGGTACAATGCTCACCTGTGAAAAATCAGGGGCGAAGCAAGTGCCCCGGGCTCTCCGCTGCGTGACCAACAAACTGACGCCTAGTGGGAACACCCCCAGTATCGCGGTTACGGACGTATGACGTAACCCCCCAAATCGCGATCTCGCAAAAAGGCAGGGGGAGCCCCGGAGGCTCCGCACACCTCCCCAAGTCACATAAATTTAAAAAGGGGACTTCAAAAAGCGAAAAGAGCCTATCCCGACCTCCACAATTGCCAACCATAGGGGCTATTCCCAATAAACGCGAAAAGTGGGGGAGCAGCACGAGTAAAGGCCCTGGGTGCATCCACATTATCCAATGTGAAAAAAGAAAGTAAAAAGTGATGAAAAATTACAAAAAAGAAAATAATAATGTAAAAGCTTAAATAACCAAAATAAACGAAGGTTTTCTTATCAAAGACCAGCCAAAACATTGTAAAAAACAATGTATAATATGCAAGGAGGTATGTTGGGCAAAATCAAAAATCACACAAAAAAAAAAAAAAAAAAAAAGCATTTTATATAAACTTCAAAATGAAAAACAATTTATTCGTGCGTTTAACCAAAGGTACATAGAATTTAAAAAAAGATCCAAAACCCCGGGAGGCTTATTGGATCTATTTGGATCTATTTATTAAATTCTATAGTACCATTTGGCTTAAACGCACGTAATGAAGTGTTGTTTCATTATTGAAGTATATATATAAATGCATTTTTTTCCTTTTTTTTTTTGTGTGCATTTTTGATATTGTTAGCATATCTCCTTGCATATTATACATCTGTATGTTATAAGTGCTTTTGGCTGGTCTTTGCATAAGAAAATCCTTCTGTTTTATTTTGATGTTATTAAGCATTTATATTATTATTTTCATTTTGTATATTTTTCATCACATTTTATCTTTTCAGTTTTTCACAGTGGATAATGTGGATTGCAGCCAGGGCTCTCTGATCTCGTGCTGCTCGCACCACTTTTCGCGTTTATTGGGAATGAGCACCTATGGTTGGCAATTGTGGAGGTCAGGATATGGCTCTTTACGTTTTTCTGAAGTCGCTCTTAATTGATGTGACTTCGGATGGTGTGCGGAGACCATCCTGGCTCACCTGCCTTCTTGCGAGATCGCGATGTTGCGGGGCTGACGTCATCGTGACGTCCGTAACATCGCGATACTGGCTGGGTGTTCTCTCACTAGCGCGATCAGTTGTGTTGCGTCTACGCATGCGCGAGAGTCCGGGGCACTTGCTTGCGTCCATGATTTTTCCACAGGTGAGCACTATGTATCCATGTTATTTAGGTATATAAGGCAGTTGGTATAATATGTAATCATGCTATGATTAAGGGTCGGGAATGACCCGAAACGCGTAAGCTCTACTGCTACCATCGTGTTGTCACCATGTTTTAACTTTTGCAATAAAGGATCTTCAGCTTTCATGGATCTAGGAGTTGCTGGCAAAACTTTTTTTTGTTTACCTCATGGACTGATGCTTCCAGCGAGCAGCCGTGCAGCCCGGAATCTGGTGTGGTGAGCTGGCAATCTCTCTTGTCTCTTACGGTGATGGTCAACCTCATTAGGCTATGTTCACACGGCTTAATTGCGGGGCGTAATTACGCCCCGCAATTACGCCGTGTGGACGGGGGCATGGCGGGAGCGGGGGGCCGAAACCTCGTCGGCCCATAGACTATCATTACTAGCGGCGCGTATACGCCACTGGTAATTCACATGTCACTTATCTCCCCCCGCGGCGGATTCGCCGAGCGGGGAGAGGAGACGTAATCCATAGTTCTCTATGAGAACTGTGGATTACCGTAATGACTGGGACGTATTTCAGCCCGTGCGTGAATTACGGACTGAAATACGTCTCATTTTAACATGGCCTTACAGTGAAACATGCTTTGAAAAGAGCCCCCTGCTTACAGTATAGCATTGCGGAGGCATGGTGATGGTAAACCTCCCTACAGTGAAGCATGCTCTGAAAAAACAACCCTGCTTACAGTATAGCATGGCGGAGGCACGGTGATGGTAAACCTCCCTACAGTGAAGCATGCTCTGAAAAAACAACCCTGCTTACAGTATAGCATGGCGGAGGCACGGTGATGGTCAACCTCCCTACAGTGAAGCATGCTCTGAAAAGAGCCCCCTGCTTACAGTATAGCATGGCAGAGGCACGGTGATGGTCAGCCTCCCTACAGTGAAGCATGCTCTGAAAAGAACCCTCTGCTTACAGTATAGCATGGCGGAGGCACGGTGATGGTCAACCTCCCTACAGTGAAGCATGCTCTGAAAAAAATCCTCTGCTTACAGTATAGCATGGCTGAGGCACGGTGATTGTCAACTACCCTACTGTGAAGCATGCTCTGAAAAGAACCTGCTGCTTACAGTATAACATGGCAGAGGCACGGTGATGGTCAACCTCCCTACAGTGAAGCATAGTGGTGGCTTGATGACATCTGGGGCTGCTTTGTTTCCTAAGGAAATCCTAAGAGAAAATGGACCTTCCAATAATACAATGATATCAAGCATACCTCCAGTGCACCAAGGCATGGTTTCAGAAGAAGTTCTCTAGGAATTTGTAGCGACCATCACAGTCTCTTGACTTTGAACCTTATAGAAAATCTTTGGTGGGACTTGAAGAAAGTGGTTGCAGCACTGGTCTCTAAGCATATTTGTGAACTGGAGGTTATTGCTCATGAGAAATGGGCTAAGATTCCTCAGGAATCAGCTGGCGTCTGGCTATATACATCATGTCTGCAGCAGGTTATCACAGCTTAGGAAGCTTTACTAAGAACTACAGAAGCTTGTCTGGAAGGGGTCAAAAACTCTTAGGGCGACATGTATGAAGCTCCCCACGTCGGGGCACGCTTTTCCCCTATTTTCCGGCGAAATCTGCGCTGATTTTGTCGGGAGGCCGGGGCACGCTCATACATTCTATGTAAAGTCTGCCGCTCCTCGCCAGTGTGTGTTAGGCGCAGGCGGGACTGAGGCGCAGTGCGGCGCTGCGCCTTAGATTCGCGCCGGAGGTAGTGCAGTCATAACTGCGGGGAAAAAGTCCGCCGCGCCTCGCCAGTGTGTGGGGCTCAGTGCGGGGATTGAGTCGCAGTGCGGCGCGCGCCGTAGATTCGCCGTCCGAGGAGGTGCACTCGTACATGCGGGGAAAAGTTCCCTGCGCCTTGCCAGAGTGTGGGGCACAGTGCGGGGACTTGGGCTCAGTGGGGGGGCTTAGGAGCCGTGCGGGGACTGCGCCAAAAATCTGTTCCAATGCGAGACAGGTGGAAACAGCGAGAAATCATTCCACATGTCAGAGCGGAGTATTGAATCAAAAATCGCTTTATAAAGGCGTTCAACATTCTCAGAAAAAGAGCTGAAACCTTAAAAAATAAAAAATACATAAAACAAAATTCATTTTAAAATACCCTAATTCAGAATTAGGATATAGGAAAATTAGCGGGAAATACGTAATTCAAATTCTGAAAGCTATTTCTATCGGTCGGCTTTAAAACCCGGCCAATCAGTTTAGGGGCGACAGTGAACCCATTAAAACATATGTAGAAATATTGAACAATCAGAATCAAAGGAGGGACAGTTCAAAATACAGTTAAAAATGCAGAAAAGAGCTGAATGGTTGATCTAGCGGGGGCATGGCTAGCACACACAATCAGAAATAGGAGCGACAAAGACCCTTTTAAAACCTATGGAGAACTATTAAACCCAATCAGAATCAAAGGCGGGACAGTTCAAAAACAGTAAAAATGCAAAATGAGCTGTTTGGCTGAGTAGCGGGGGCTTGGCTATCCCAGCCAATCAGAGCACGAGCTACTTCTCCATTGTAGTCTTATGGAGAGATCGGCGCAATGCAATCTGGCTCTCAGCGTCATGAGGCATGGAGTATGAATAAAAAAATCATTTTTATTAAGTGTAAAAACATTATCAGATTAAAGCGCTGAAACTTCCCTATAAAACATACTTTAAATATAAAATCCCCTAACAACGCGTTTGTTCCACGGGACCGCCGCTACATAAGGAATTGCAATAGAGAGAATTGCGGGAAATCCCGTAATTCAAATTGTTTAAGCTCTTCTCAATTGGTCGGCATAAACCAGCCAATCAGAATAGGAGCGACAAGTGTCCCATTAAAACCTATGGGGGAACTATTGACCAATCAGAATTTGGACGGCAAAAGACCCATTATATCCTATGGAGAAGTTTTGACCAATCAAAATCCAAGGCGGGACAGTTAAAATAAATACAGTAAAAAATGCAGAAAAGAAAAGGCTGATTGGCTGAGCTAGCGGTGGCTTGGCTATCCCAGCCAATCAGAGGCGGAGCTACTTCTCCCATTATGTCCATGGAGAGAGCGGCGCACTGAAAATCTCGGCGCTCAGCGCCGTGCAGCATGGAGTATGAATAAAAAAAATTCATTTTGATTTAAGTGTAAAAATATCACATACGAGCTAAAAATTTCTGTAAAAATAAATCAGTTAAAACCCCGAACAACGCGTTTGTCGCCAGGACCGGCGCTACATGGGGAAATTTGCAATAGAGAGAATCCCCGGGAAAAATTTACAGTAATTCAAATTGTTTTAAGCTCTTATGATTGGTCGGCATAAAAAAGCCAATCAGAATAGGAGCGACAGTGGCCCATTATACATATGGAGGAGAATTGACCAATAAAGAATAGGAGCGACAAAGACCCATTATAACCTTGGAGAAAAATTGACCAATCATATTCAAAGGCGAGACAGTTCAAATTAATAATTTAAAAGGCAGAAACGAGCTGATTGGTTGAGTACCGGGGGCTCGTCCAGCTTAGCCAATCAGAGGGGGAGCTTTTCTCATAGAGTTCATGGGGAAAAGAAATTCCGGCGGCTCTGTGATTGGCTAAGTTAAAAGAGGCGCCGTTATTTGGACCAATGGGAGAGCGAGCGACGCTCCTATGGGTTTTTCTAATGCAATCTGAAATAAAACTGTACATGGCCAAAATTTCAAATGATAAGACTACAAAAGTTTTTCCTGATGTGTTTTATTAAAATGAAAAATTTAAATATGGGGGTAAAGAAAAAAAAAAATTAAATCAATAAAATCATGTTTATTTCTTTCTTTTCGTGTGCACCCATATTTTTGATCCTTGGTTAACGAAAATAAAAAAATAAACATGTTTTATTGAATTAATTTTTTTTTTTTCGTTACCCCATATTATTATTCATTTTTATATACACATCGGGACAATTACGTAGTCTTTTTAATTTGATTTCGGCCATGTACAGTTTTATTTCAGATTGCATTAGAAAACCCATAGGAGCGTCGCTCGCTTTTCCCATTGGTCCAATAACGGCGGGCCCCTTTTTTAAATTAGCCCAATCACGAGCTCGCTCGGAATTTCTTTTCCCATAGAACTCTATGAGAAAGTAGCTCGCGCTTTGATTGGCTAAGCTGGACGAGCCCCGTAGCTCAACCAATCGCTCGTTTCTGCCTTTTTACTGTATTTTGAAACTGTCCGCCTTGGAATATGATTGGTCAATTTTTCTCCATAGGTTTTAATGGGTCCCTGTCGTCCTATTTGATTGATCAATTTCTCCTCCATAGGGGTATAATGGGCCACTGTCGCTCCTATTTTTGATTGGCTGGTTTATGATGACCAATCAGAAAAAGCTTAAATAATTTGAATTACTGTATTTCCCGGGCAATTCTTTATTGCAATTCCCTATTTTAGCGCGGTCTCGGCGGACAAACCGGTTGTTCGGGGTTTTAAATGATTTATTTTTACAGAAGGTTTTAGCTCTTTATGTGATAATTTTTTTAAATTAATAAAAATTTTTTTTTTATTTTAAATTTCTCCATGCTGCACGGCGCTGAGCGCAGGAGATTTTCAGTGCACCGCTCTCTCCATAGACTACAATGGGAGAAGTAGCTCGCGCTCTGATTGGCTGGGATAGCCAAGCCCCCGCTAGCGCAGCCAATCAGCTCTTTTCTGTATTTTTACTGTATTTTGAACTGTCCCGCCTTGGATTTTGATTGGTCAAAAAATTCTCCATAGGATATTAATTTTGGGCTTTGTCAATCCCATTCTGATTGGTCATAGTTCTCCATAGGTTTTAATGGGACCTGTCGCTCCTATTTGATTGGCTGGTTTATGCGACCAATGAGGGGGAGCTTAAACAATTTGAATTACTGTTTTTCCCGGCAATTCTCTCTATGGGAATTCCTTATGTAGCGCCGGGTTCGGCGACCAAACGCGTTGTTAGGGATTTAAGTGCTTTATTTTTAAAGAAGGTTTCAGCGCTTTATCTGATGTTTTACCCCTTAATAAAAATTTATTTTTTTATTCATACTCCATGCCTCACGGCGCTGGAGCCGAGATTTCATTGCGCCAAACTCTCCATAGACTACAATGGGAGAAAAAGTAGCTCGCGCTCTTGATTGGCTGGGATAGCCAAGCCCCGCCGCATTTTAAACCAATCAGCTCTTTCTGCCTTTTTTCTGTATTTTGAACTGTTCCGCCTTGGATTTTGATTGGTTTTAAAATTCTCCATAGGATATAATGGGTCGGTGTCGCTCCTATTCTGATTGGCAGAGATAGCCCAGTCACTGCTAGCTCAACCAATCAGCTCTTTCTGCATTTTTACTGTATTTCGAAACTGTCCCGCCGTTGATTTGATTGGTCAATCGTTCTCCATAGGTTTTAATGGTTCACTGTCGCTCCTATTTGATTGGCCGGTTTATGAGAATAGCTTCAGAATTTTAATTACTGTATTTCCCGGCAATTTCCAATATCCGATTTCTTGATATTGCGCCGTTCTAGATTTTTGGAAAGTGATTTTTTTTTAATTATGTTTATTTTTGAGATTCAGCTCTTTTCTGACAATGTTTTCCGCCTTTATAAAGGCGATATTTTTCAGATTCATACTCCTGCTGCACGGAGCGGAGCGCCCAGATTTGTTTTTAGCGTTCTTATATCTGCTTCCTCGCATGTTCCGTTCTGCTTCACTTCGCCGCCGCCGGGGCATTTAGACCAAAATAAACCAGGTCTGCTTGTCGGGCTGCCGAGCGTTGCATTGCGCCTCGCTTTGCCGACTCGCGATCGTCATGCCTCGGAGTTTTCGGTCTCCGCGGTCCCGGCCCGGAATGCCTCACCCGCCCACACCGCCCATGGCCGCCCCTTCTGCGGGGCACCAGCTAAAAGTGGCGAAAGCTGCGCCTAAACCCATCCCTGCGTCCGACAGGGGAGGGCGCTCGGGCCCCCAGGGCCCCCGGTATACGCCAAAAAAACGGCGAAAGGGCCCCTTCTAATGTCTCCCTTGACGCAGTAGTCAATAAAAGTGGTATTTTGTATTGTACCTATATTAGTTGTTATAATGGGGCTCGGCGACGCGAGCCCCCGCGGCCATCCCCCTGCGCTTACGGGGTCCGGGCCGGGTGCCGCTGCTGCCCGCAGCCGTTGTCCTTCTGCTTTTGCCCTGGAAACCCCGTACTCACCAGTCCCCTCTCCTGTGTCTGCCTCTGACAGCCGCCCGCTACTTAGGGCGCGCACGCGACAGCTGGTCTGGATTTAAAGGGATGCGGGGCCCCTTAATTGGCCATCGCCGGCCGCTGACCCTATTTATTGTGCCGCCCCCTACACTCACTGCCAGTTCGTTGGTGTGTTTGGAGTGGCTGTGTATTCTGAAGTCCCCTCTTGTTTCCGTGTTTCCAGCCGTTCCACTACATTTCCTGACCTTGCTGTTGCCGGGCCTGCCTGACCTTCTGCCCGTCTGACCACGAACTCTGCCCCCCTGCCCTGACTCCTGCCTGTCCCCGACTACATCTCCGGATCTCGATTCTGTACCACGCATTACCCCGGCCGCCGCAAGCAAGTCACGTCAGGGATAACGACCTGGTAGCCTCACGCCGCAGCAAGTCCATCCCGCTTTGCGGCGGGCTCTGGTGAATACCGGGGGCTACTTAGACTCCGCTCCCTGCCGTGGCTTAACTATCATCGCTTGCGGCGGTCCAGCGAATCCACCCCCGCATTACAGTTGTGTTGAGATACTTTAATGACTTCACTTAATTGCTTTGCTTTTATAGATAGCTGAAAGTTTGTAAATTTTGTAAGTAAACCGAATGAGGGATGAATAATTTTGAACTGTATAGTGAATAATATTTTATAGTATTGTATTACATCACGTTGCACTGTATTAGATTATATAATATATTGTATTTTATTATATTGTTTAATATTGCATTATAGTGTATCATGTAACACTGCATTATATTGGTTTGTACTGTAATATTTTACATTGTATTGACTTGCACCACATCTTGCATTTTGTTATATTCCACAAAATCCAATAAATTTATTTATCCGATTATATGTATTATTACATAAAATTGTAGCTTACACTACATTACATTTTATAACATTACATTGTGTATTATTGCATTACATTGTATAACATCACATAAAATTTCCAGAAATTACATAAATTACATAAATTATATCATGTGATATAATATTTGATTTGCAGGTGGGAAAACGTATTAGCTTTTTTTTTTTTTCTGAAAATGAAATTGATAGTAAGCCAGTATATGGGAGAGAGGGGGTCTGAAAATCCAACCATAAATTAAAATGAAAGTTGATTTTTATCTATGCCCGTCTCGCTCGTGGCACATTACGTTACTTTCTGGTGACCGTGTGTTGACTTACCCTGCCATGAAAAATAAGGGCAGGAGAAAAGAGCAGTGTTGTTATATATACATAGTGTCAGATTGATGATTAATGCTGCTCAGTGGGGGGAGACCTGGAGGGTTTCCTCCACTGTCTGGCCCTGTAAAGAGTGGTATTGTCCTGCTCAGCAAGAGTACACTTTTAGAGCATGGAGGCCGAATCTGAGACACCTTGGATGGCTTCCAGGGTCGGCCTTTTAATTGTAAGAAATGACACATGTTTACATTGAAGTTATGTCTTTTCACACTTCTGCTCAACCTCACAGCACGACGTCCCCTATATGACAACTCAGACAGCCCCACAAACACATGGAGGGGCAACATCCTGCTAGAAAATTACACACTCTGGCTGGTGCATTTACCAATTTAGCTATCTGTAATTGACCTTACATTATAGCATGTGCAATGCTCCGGTCACAACCAGAGCTGCATTAACCCCTTAAGCCCACCGAGCCATTTTTTTGAAACAGTACGTTTATGGCTCACTGGAATTGTTTTTTTTAGTTTTGTGCCTCCTTAGCATTTCAGGCAGTTGTAAACTTTTTTTATTTTTTCCAAATGACGCAGTTATCTTGAGAGCCTCGTTTCTATATCCTTGGACCTAAGTTGTATCGTTTATGGGGAAATAGTTTAAGTTCACTTATAAATAATTGCAGAATTTTTTTACATTTTCTTTAAAATTTGTTTTTGTTTATTTACACTTTTTTTTACACCATTCACATTTCACACTTAATAATGTGTTAGATTAAGGGCTTGTTCACACGGCGTTTTGGATCCTTTTTACGGATCCGTTTTTGGCACTTGTGTCTGCCCCAGCTCCATTCATTGACTGTGTCTGCCCCAGCTCCATTCATTGACTGTGTCTGCCCCAGCTCCATTCATTGACTGTGTCTGCCCCAGCTCCATTCATTGACTGTGTCTGCCCCAGCTCCATTCATTGAGGCTGTAGTCATTCTGCCCCAGCTCCATTCATTGACTGTGTCTGCCCCAGCTCCATTCATTGCTGTGTCTGCCCCCAGACTCCCATTCATTGGCTGTGTCTGCCCCAGCTCCATTCATTGACTGTGTCTGCCCCAGCTCCATTCAGTGACTGTGTCTGCCCCAGCTCCATTCATTGACTGTGTCTGCCCCAGCCGCTCACCTCCTCCACTGTCACTGCCGCCGGACACCTGCGCTCCCGCTACTCACCTGTGCTACCGCTACCGCCGCTCACCTGTGCCGCCGCCGCTCACCTGCGCTCCCGCTACCGCCGCTCATCTGCGCTCCCGCTGCCGCCGCACACCTCTCCAGCGATCCCCGTCCAGCTCCCAGTGCGCTTTTCGCATCCGCCTTCAGGATGCAAAGCGCAGCTCTTACGTACCCGGAGTGTGGAGCGCTTTTGGACTCCATTATCTCCTATGGGCTTTCACTTGCGTAAACCGCAATAAGAATTGACATGTCAATTCTTAAAGCGGATGCGAAAAGCGCAGGAGAGCCCTCAAAGGCGCATCGCTGATCTCCCGTGGGAACAGCGATGCGCTTTTGCCATTCAACTCTATGTTAATCACACTGACAATTGTTAGATCCGTTTTGCGGATCCGTAAAACGGATGACAAAAACGCCGTGTGAACAAGCCCTAATTCTACAGGTTATGACTGTTTTGTGGATACCTAATATGTGTAGGGTTTTTATGTCTGTGTAATGTATGCACATTTGTTTTTTTTTTTACACTTTTTATGGTTTTTACTTTTTTTTTAATCCTATGAAGGGAGAACGGTTTTACATAATTTTTTTTACACTTAGTAATGTATAGCATATTCATATATGCTAATACATTTTAATCTGTGTCAGTCTGACACAGGCAGTACTCAGGGCAGCTCACAACCTGCTCTGGTCACTGGCTACTCTAGGTCCCCAGGGCTGACTGTGCAGCCGTTCCCCAGGCTCTGTTGGGTCACCGGGCTTTCTGATCACCTGACAGAGCAGGGAAACCCTTTGATTGCGCTGCGGTGATGAACTGCGGCAATCAAAGGGTTAAAGCACCGGGGAGCAGAGGTTTCCCCCGCTCCCCGGCGCTTGCAGGAGCTGTGCTGGGATCAGGGCTGTGTAACACAGCCCTGCTCTTAGCGCTGCTGTTGCGCCACAAACTCCGACGTCAAAAGTCGGTGGGCGATCGTTAAGGAGTTAAAAGGTTTTCTAAGACTTTTAAAAATTTCTCCACCACCTCCCATTGTGCTAAAATAGAAGATGAACCCATACTTACCTCTCACGTCTCCCCCATTGCAGAGCTGCCAGAGCTCCTGTGTCTCCCTTCATCCCCTGGTTCCTTACTGATGATGTCACGTTCATGGATTACATGATGCTACAGCCAATCACTGAGCTCTGTGGTCACATGTTGTACATGTAGCCATGTGACTGCTGAGGCCAGAGATTGGTTGTAGCATCATGTGATCCATGAACGTGATGTCATCAGTGAGGGACTGTGGGGACACACTGGAGTTTTGGAACTGTGGTGATGGGAGAGATAAGTAAGGGTTTATTTTCTATTTTAGCACAGTAGGAAGTGGTAGGAAGGTTTTTAAATAATTCTGCTGGTTTCCAGTGCATTGTGGGGTCTCAGATGGCAAGTACTCTGTTACAGCTAAAGGGTTATTTGCCATATCTGAGCCAGAGCAGCCAATAGAGTGGTGAATGCAGCTTAGGAAGTGTCTGGAGACAATATAACATCCAGGCAGACTAAATACAGCAACATATCTGCTAAGCTGTAGATAGAGAATTTATTGTCAGTTATACTTTCACCATCTCCTAACATTCTTTCTATTATTGTTTTACGTGTATGCCAGTCTTTCCTATGATTCTGGTATTCTGGAACCAGGAAGCTCAGGATGAACATTGCTAGTGAAGAGTGATTGATATTGTGCTGCATTGTAAAAAATTATATAAGACAGATAGTAAGATAGATATGCGATAGATAGATAGATAGCTATGAGATAGATAGATAGACAGATAGATAAGAGATATATAGATAGGAGAGAGAGAGAGAGATACTGTAGAGATGAGATAGACAGGAGATAGATATGAAATAAATAAATAGATAGCTATGAGCTAGATACATAAATGGAAAGGTATATATGACACTGATATAGATTCATTAACCCCTTAACTACTTTTCAGGTGTTCGACTTAACGACCAGAACACTTTTTTAGTTTTTGCCTCCTTGCGTTTCAACAGTTGTAACTTTTTTATTTTTTCAATGACGCAGTTGTATAAGGCCTCGTTTTATTCGAGACAAGTTATACTTTATGGGGGAATAGTTTAAATATCCTTATAAATAATTGCAGAATTTTTTTTTTATTTAAAAAAAAAATGCTTGGTTTTTTTTTTTTTACATTTTTTTTACACCATTCACATTTCACACTTAGTAACTTGTTAGATTAATCCTACAGGTTAATACGGTCATGTTGAAACCTAATATGTGTAGGGTTTTTTTTGTGAGTGTAATATATGTAAAATAATTTTTTATTAAATATTTATTTTTATTTTATTTATTTTTTTATTCATTTTTTTTACACTTTTTCTGTTTGTTTTTTTTTTACTTTTTTTTAAAATCCCCTGAAGGGAGAACTGTTTTACAACTTTTTTTTTTTAAACAATTAGTAATGTATTGGCATACTCATATATGCTAATACATTCTAATCTGTGTCACTTTGACACAGGCAGTGATCTGGACAGCTCACAGTGTGTCCTGGTCACTGGCTTGATAAACAGACAGCTCTGGGGCTACTCTAGGTCCCCAGGGCTGACTGTGCAGCCGTTCCCTGGGCTCTGTCGGGTCACCGGGTATTCCGATCACCCGACAGAGCAGGGAAACCGTTTGATTGCACTGTGGTAACGATCCACCGCAATCAAAGGGTTAAAGCACCGGGTTGCGGAGGTTTCCTCCGCTCCCCGGCGCTCACAGGATATGCTCTGGGATCAGGCTGTGTAGTACAGCCCCGATTCCAGTGCAGCTGCGGCGCCCGGAGCCACAAACTCTGATGTCTGCAGCAACGTCTAGAGAAGGCGCTGCAGACGAATGACCCGCACCAGCCGACGTCTAAAGATGGTGGGTGGTCGTTAAGGAGTTAATAGATAGGAGATAGATATATGTGAGATAGATAGATATGAGATAGATAGGAGATAAATAGATAGACATGAGATAGATAGTAGATATGAGATAGATAGACATGAGGTAGATAGATATGAGATAGATAGATAGGAGATAGATAGGAGATAGATAGATAGATAGATAGGAGATAGATAGATAGGAGATAGATAGATAGATAGGAGATAGATAGATAGATATGAGATAGATAGATAGATAGATAGATAGATAGATATATAGATAGATATGGGATAGATAGATGTGAGATAGATAGATATGGGATAGATAGATATGGGTTAGATAGATAGATATGAGATAGATAGATATGGGATAGATAGATGTGAGATAGATAGATATGAGAGATAGATATGAGATAGATAGATAGATAGATAGATAGATAGATAGATAGATAGATAGGAGATAGATAGATAGATAGATAGGAGATAGATATGAAAAAGATTGAAATGAGATAAATATATCTGAGTCAGCTATATAGAAAGATATTTATATAGTATAGAGATAGTCTAGAATTCTTCCCCAATTTTGAGTACATCTTATTTGCAGCTGCAGGAAACATTTGGTGGAATTAGTTACTGCTATATAGAGGAGGTTACACTCCTCTCACGGGATTTATTAGGTACACCATGAACAGTACTGGGTTGTGACAACTTTTGCTTCAGATATGCTCAATTCTTGTTGGACTTAGATTCCACAAGGTGTTCATTACTATGATGAACTCAATTGGTACACAAGGGGCCCAAAGAGTGCCAAGGAAATATTCCCCAAAGCAGACACCACCACCACAGCTGAACGTTGATACATAGGCAGGATGGATTCCTGCCTTCATGTTGTTGACGCCAGAATTCTGACCCTACCATGACCCGATATGTGCAGTAAATCGGAACGAATAAATCAGTACCAGCACGTTAATTATTCCATTTAATCTACTGTCCCAGAATTTACGATGGCTTGGGCAAAATTAGAGAGCCTCTAGTGATTATTTCTTTAGCTAAAATGAGTGGCACCTCGATGCCATGGTCGTTCTGCTTGCTGTAGTCCTGATCTGCCTCAAAGTATCGCCGTTACTGTGCGTTTAGGGATGCTCTGTTGCTGACTTGGGTTTTGTAACGGGTGGCTATTTGAGTCACTGTTGCCTTCTTCGCTCGACCAGTCTGCCACTTCTCCTGTTGGACCTCTGGATTCACAAGGCATTTCCGCCCACATGGACTGCCGCATCATCTGGATGTTTTTTCTCTTTTTCGACCCAAATTCATCGTGGCGGAAAACCAATAGAGATGGTAGTGCTGTGGATGAAATCCCAGGGGATCAGCGTTACTAGTTTCTGGCACCAAGGATTCCAGCTCAGACACAAGCCCTTCTGGACACAAAACATGCCACGTGTCAAAGGCACTCAAATCACCTTTCATTCCCCATACTGATGTCGTATTGAACATGCAGGGGAGATTTCTTAGAATACCCAATGTTACATGCCTAAATGCACTAGAGTTGCCAGGCATGTGATTGGCTGATTAAATTAAGGTATATCGAGCAGTTGGGACAGGTGTACCTAATAAAAAAAAGTGCGGCGGTGAGGGTTAAAGTTATTAAAGGCAAAGGTTAACTTACTTTTTCTCCTGGCATGTGATGGTTTACTGAATAATGTGCAGAATGAAATGTCTTGAAGCGTTTCTGCTAAAGTGACAGGGATATGTTGTGTAGTTCATGCTATGTCTTGGAATTGGCATTGATGCAGTCACACCAAAGGGTTCACTTACTATTTAATGTAATGTAGATATGAACAGAGGCGTCAGTTGAAGCTCTGGGGCCCTAGTGCAAAAAGTAAAATGGGGGCCCCAGCTACCATGTACAAATCTGATATCTCCTTCAGTAGCAGGAGGGCTTTTGGGCCCCCTCAGGCTGTGGGACCCGGTAGCGACTGCTACCTCTGCACTTCCTATAGCTACACCCCTGGATATGAAATATAAATGGACAACTGTAATTAAATGGTAGTAGCAGACGTTAATTAAATGGTGCCATTTAAAATATAGCTCGTCCCACAGAAAACAAGCCCTAATTTGGCTATGGAAAATTAAAAATGTATGGCTCTTGGAGGAGGAGTGTAAAATTTTTTAATGAAAATAAAAATTGGCTGTGAGTTACTCTCAGTTATTTCTCTGAACTTCGCCATGGACTGCTTTGTATGTGTGTCGGTATTCACTGTAATCCTGGAATTCTATTCATAAGTAAGAGTGCTCCGAATTAGCAGTGCTATAGGGGAGTGCTTGTAGTGCATAGACTAGTGGAAAAACTGATAATACAATAGCAATGTTACATCCACAGTGTGCAGGAGAAGCTGGGTACTGAGGCAGCAGTGTGTGTCCAGTCTGATCACTACCTGCTCCTGATCAAGGCTCCTGCAGATGTAGAAGGATTTGTGCTGGGCCTGTCACTCAGTGCACTCATTAGCTGGACCTGTCATGCATCTATGAGTCGCTCTCAAATTCACCATGACAAAGTGTCAGGCTCCTGTGGCCGAGACAAACTGCAGATCACAGTCACGACATTCAGCAAAGTACAAGCTAGCTATGGATGAATTCCTCCGGGGGACGCTGCGCTGCGTACCCTCAATGCGTTAAAACCCATAGGTGTCTGGCACCAATGGATTCCAGCATCAGACAGGCTTCAAAAGTTTCCCCTCTCGGTGTGAACACAGAAAAAGTCCAGCAAAGCTGCCACAAGCACAGACATCAAAGCCAGCAGACAGAGAGCGGCATTCTGGGAATGTTCTTTAAATACCTTGTAAAATAGGACAAAGAGGGGAACTCGAAATTTACAAATGTACAGAAAAAATACTCCAGGATGAGAGGGGTTACATGACCCATAAATGTACAGAAAAAATACTCCAGGATGTGAGGGGTTACATGACCCATAAATGTACAGAGAAAATATCCGATGGAGGGTTACATGACCCATAAATGTACAGAGAAAATACTCCGGCATGTGAGGGGTTACATGACCCATAAATGTACAGAGAAAATACTCCGGCATGTGAGGGGTTACATGACCCATAAATGTACAGAGAAAATACTCCGGCATGTGAGGGGTTACATGACCCATAAATGTACAGAGAAAATACTCCGGCATGTGAGGGGTTACATGACCCATAAATGTACAGAGAAAATACTCCGGCATGTGAGGGGTTACATGACCCATAACCAGCAGTCACTGTACATACAATGCAGAAAGCATCTATCTCATATGTACTCATCCATCATTTTTCTTGCTCTCATACACATCTCTTGCTGTGTTTTATATCTACTGTGACGACTTGCTCTCGTCGGGATGCCCTCATGGGCCATCCTGGGGGTAGTTTAGCTCGGCGGGTCGCCGCTTTGGTAAGCGGAATGGCACAAACTTAACTCCAACTGAAAGGAATTAGTTTTACACTGGCCTCAGCCAGCTTTATTGAGGCCCAGGTTATACAGGCTTGAAAAACATATAAAATAAAATCCTAGGCCATCCGGCCACTGACTACACATACAGTGAGTCCCTCACCAACTGTGGTCTGTACCTGCGGTCCAGTACCACATCACAACAGTGTCCTTACTGTATCTGGTTGGCTTCGCTCAAGCCTCCGGGGGGGCCAGAGCTCTTACTAGCTCCACTACTGCTCCAGTGCCAGGTAGCAGACCACGCCCCCTGATCACCTGAAGATACAAGCTTTTTATAGGCCTGGTAAATCCTGGAGCTGGAACCGAACCTGGCCTGGAACGTGGGGACGGCCTCCCACCCAACACTGTGACTGTCCCGGGAAAGGCAACCCATCACAAGCCGCATAGTAGCCATACTAGATACACATGTCAGTAACCTATGGTTACTGACGCCAAATGGTTGCCTTCCCCAAACGGAAACCAGGTTTTCGGTGGCACGTTGGCAGCAGATCTCCTGCTGTATGCCACCTAGTGGCAGAATCCTATGACCGTCTGAGGTCGGTCTGCCACACTACATATCTCATGTTCTACCTATCTCCTATCTATCTCTCATATCTATCTATCTCCTATCTATCTATCTATCTATCTCATATCTATCTCCTATCTATCTATCTATCTATCTATATATCTATCTATCTCATATCTATCTATCTATCCCATATCTATCTATCTATCTATCTATCTATCTATCTATCCATCTATCTATCTATCATCTATCTATCCATCTCCTATCTATTTATCTATCTATCGCCTATTTATCTATCTCTTTCTATCTATCTATCCATCTATCTATCTATCTATCTATCTATCTATCTATCCATCTCCTATCTATCTATCTATCTATCTATCTATCTATTTATCCATATCCTATCTATCTATCTATTTATCCATATCCTATCTATCTATCTATCTATCTATCTATCTATCTATCTATCTATCTATCTATATCACATGGATTTATCTTCTATCTATCTCATATCTATCAATTGATTTACCTCTTTCATATCTGTCTATCTCTCTCATATCTCAGTTTGTCTATGTAGCTCATCTAACACTCAATCTATGTACCTATCTCAAATCTATCTGTCTAGAACTATCTTGCATACAGTTGTAGTAAAATGTAAGTAAGCCCTTTGGAATTACTTGTATTTCTGCAACGATTATTAGAACTAGTGTGGTTTGATTGTTATAAGTCACAGGTGAGAGCAGTGTAACTAATAATATAGCAGACAGTTGTACTGTTCTTGCCTGTTATTAAGCACATTAAAGGGGTTGTCTCACTAAGTTGATTCATCTTACTTCAGTCCTGTTTTTTTGGTTTCATTTTGAATTCAGGGGCGTTCTTACTGGCTTCCACTAGGCTGCAGTAGAAGCCAGGTCTGTAGCTATAGCAACCATTGCTGACATCAAATCGGGAGAGATCAAACCGGTCTGTAGCTATAGCAACCAGGGAGCTGATGTAGCCCATACAAGAGGAGATATCTCAGAATAGGTAGGACACTGTTAATGGACATATATTGCAAAGTGACTTGTTTCTGCAAGATCTTTAACATAAAAAGCAATCCTTGTAGTGAGGCAACCCCTTTAAGTAAACATCCACAGTTCAGGGAGAAAAAGTAAGTCAACCCTTCAATTTTATAACCTGTACACTCCACCCTCTCC
This sequence comes from Phyllomedusa bahiana, assembly GCA_025379985.1. NCBI lineage: Eukaryota > Metazoa > Chordata > Amphibia > Anura > Hylidae > Phyllomedusa > Phyllomedusa bahiana. The sequence continues at coordinate 81,312 of JAODAL010006339.1, read as the reverse complement.
CCCATCTTAATGAGCAAATTACTTTAACCAAATGTTTCCTGTACATACAAATAAGATTTGCACAACCTTGAGGTGAAACTTTAGAGTTTCTATTTTTCTCATACTGATAAAAAGTGACAGCCGTGAATGTTATACTAAGCTAAGAATTCAGTTCTGACCACAATTCCCTCCAATGTTGTATTTAGAAAGCTTAAAGTTGTTGTCCAGGATTAGAAAACCATGGCTGCTTTATTCCAGTGCCACTCCTTTGTGGGTGTGCCTGGTATCACGGCTCAGTATTACTAAAGGGTATGGAACTGAGCTGCAATACCACACACAACCTAAGGAGAAGTGTGGCACTGTTTAAAAAAAATTACCATGTTTTTCTAATCCTGAAAAAGCGCTTTAACAAATTTATCAGAAACTGAAATTAAAAAGGATTAGAGCATCACTTTTGTAAAAAGTGAATGTGGCTTTTCATCTGGAACCTCTGATATTAACCTTGGTAACATAAGAGTGGCATGGCAGCCCGGGCAGGGACCTGACATGGTATAATGAAGTCAATTAAGAGTAGAATATATATGTATGTAAGTTACAGGTCCGTGACACTCAAAGCCTTCAGCTTCAGGATGACAAGTCCAGCTGGGTGCAGTAATAGGAGAGAAGCTACTTAATGGAGGCAGGAAATAAGCCACAGTCCCCTTAACTCTTTCATGGATGAGTTATTCTTCGTATGAGAACATTTACTTTGAAGGCAGTCTACAATTCTAATTATAATCTGGCTGCAGGACGCTTATGTGACACACATCTAATACATAACAATAATGGAGGGCAGGGGGTCCTACAAAAGTTACCCCTATCATATAGGAAAGCCAGCTCCAGAGGACCAGTCCCCAGACTGCTTCTCCCCATTTGTGAAGGTCGGAGACAGAAAGTTTTAAAAATATTCCAGCCCCACCAATCCTACACGTATTCCCAGGGGCGTAACTTTGGTTCAAAAAGTGGGGGGGACCAATTTTCCCTCTCATCCCCTATCTTCCTATCCCTCCCTCCTTCACTCGCCTTCCCTTTCACTTTCCCTCCCTTCCCTTCTCTCACTTCCTCTTCCTGCAGTGAAGCGGCCCCCTCTAACCCAGCTAGAAGGTCTGAGGGAGTGCTGTGAGCTCTCCTAGCAGGTCCGGGCGGAGTCCTTATGGCAAACACTTTTGGTGCAATCCGTAAGGTTATGAGTGGCTCTCTAATTACTGAAGTTTAGAGCGGGACTGGGACTAAAAAGCAGCCCTGCCAATGAAACCGAACCAGCGCACCTATAATGTTTCCCCCTCTAGATGGAAATAAATGGCAATGCAGCAAATTTTGCTTAACTCCTCCCACCCCCCCATCACTACTCCATTAAATTTGTTATACACACACAACAGAATGAAGAAAATAAAAGAACCCAATCTCACTGTACCTCTAGGCATCACTTATGTCACATACTGTCCCCCAAAATGTATTTTATTGCATACAATACACCAGAAATGACATCACTGCACCCCAGAAATTAATTATATTACACACACCAGAAATTACATCACAAACTGCACCTTAGAAATGAATTGCACATTGTACTTAAGAAATAATATTATTCACTGTACCCGAAAATGTATTATGTTACACACTGAACCCTAGAAGTGAATTACATTACTCACTGTATTCCAGACATTACATTACACCATACCCCAGAGATTACATTACACACTGTACCCCAGAGATTACTACATTACTTGTAAACTCTTGCGAGCAGGGCCCTCTCACCTTGTGTCTCATCTGTAAGTAGCTTTTCATTGTGCAATGTATGTTTTTTGTCTGGACCTACACCCTCCAAATTGTAAAGTGCTGCGGAATATGTTGGCGCTATATAAATAAAGATTATTATTATTATATTACACACAGTACCCTAGAGATTACATTACACACTGTATCCCACAGATTACATTACACACCATGCATGAGAGATTACATTACTCAATATACCCCAGAGATTACATTACACCATATCTCAAAGATTACATTACTCACCATACCCCAGAGATGACTACATTACACACTATACAACAGAGATTATATTACAGCATACCCCAGAGACTACACTACAGCATACCCCAGAGACTATACTACAACATACCCCAGAGATTACTAGATTACACAATGTATCCCAGAGATTACACTACAACATACCCCAGAGATTACTAGATTACAAAATGTACCCCAGAGATTACATTACATCATACCCCAGAGATTACATTACTTATTGTACCCCAGAGATTACTACATTACACACTGTACAACAGAAATTACATTACACACTGTACAACAGAGATCATATTACTCACTGTACCCCAGCGATTACATTACACATTGTACCCCAGAGTTTACATTACTCATTGTACCCCAGAGATTACTACATTACACACTGTACAACAGAGATTACATTACACACTGTACAACAGAGATCATATTACTCACTGTACCGAATAGATTACATTACACATTGTACCCCAGAGATTATATTATTCATTGTACCCCAGAGATTGCTACATTACCCACTGTACCCCAGAGATTAGTTTTCACATTGTACCCCAGATAATACTGCATTATTCACTGTACCCCATAGATTATTTTACACACTGTACAACACGACTTACATCGTTCCAATTTACATCCGGCCCCTAGTTACAAACGGAGACTTTTGGGGCATAGTGGGCGTGCTGAAATCACACACTAAGTCATGCCCCGTAATAACCAAGTGCCAGCACGCCACAGCTGCACATGAGATACAGAAATTGAGGTGAAATCTTCTAAACAGGAGCACAAATAGCAAAACAAATATAAAAACTGTTCCCTGCATATCCAAAACGAAAAAAAAAAAATTTTTTTCCTAGATTTAAATTTAATAAATCTACCTGTTCCGACTTACATACAAATTCAACTTAAGAACAAGCCTACAGTCCCTATCCTGTTTGTAACCTGGGGACTTCCTGTATACATATATTGAACACAAACACACTATACACTTAGGGTGAGTTCACACGATGCTTTTCAGCACTGACAGTGTTGTTTGCTTGTTGGAAATTTGACGCTTGCAAACGCAGAATTCCGAAAAACAAATGACCCAGATTCCCAGGGATTTCGCTTCCATATTTAGTGCTGTTGTGGGAAAAAATCCTGAGGAAATTTCTGTGAGGCATGCAGTAAACGGCAAAAAACAATGACAAAATGGATTTTCCCTAGGGATGAGTAAATCATTTCCCTGTCGGATTGGACATCGGTTTTGGGCAGACCCAGAACTAAATCTGCCCCAAATAAGCTTTATATCTTCCAGGGAAGTACATTAAGGTATTTTTCACACGGTATTAGCGGGGCTCGTGTTCCTGTATATCGGGGGGTCTTAAAACACGCGCTGGCAAGTCCATACTTCAAAAATGCTCGGGCCCGGGCCCCTTTCATTTTCCCCAGCATAAGTGCAGGGAAGACGTGACAGGGGAGACACTGGGTGTAAAAAGTATATTTCCCAACAAGCCAAAACAAACGCCCGGGACCTTGCCCCTCCTTACCCGTCTCCCGTAGTTGGGGAAATCAGAATTCTTCCTCCCCAAAACGAAAAAGGGGGCAGGGGGCCAGGTTCATTCACAGGAGCTTCCCTTCTTCTCTGATGAGGGCGAGTAGGGAGGGTTTTCGGGGGGGGGAAAAATACATCCCCAAAACGAGTGTGCGGATGTGAGCGCGTTCTGATTGGTGAACAGCCCCTGCTGACTCCTACTCTCCCAAACAGCGTGCTCTCACTCTGCATGAATTGAGGCTGCTGCCTACTCTGTCCCTCCAAAATACACAGAAATATAGGAGGTAAAGGGTTAACTTCTTCCTCCTCTGTGCTCTGCTCTCCCCACTTACCGTATTCTCATGTTTTCATTTGGATTTTTATTTATTGATGTGGCTAAAAAGTGGGGGGACCGTCCCCCACGCTGAAAAAAGTGGGGAGGACCAGTCCCCTCTGTACCCCCCTAAAGTTACACCTATGCGTATTCTCATACACGTAATCCTGCTCCTCTCTATACTAACCCTACACATACTCCTGTACTTCTCTCTGCTAACCCTACACATTCTCCTGTACTTCTCTCTACTAACCCTACACATACTCCTGTACTTCTCTCTGCTAACCCTACACACAGGGGCGTAACTTTGGTTCAAAAAGTGGGGGGGACCAATTCTCCCTCTCATCCCCTATCTTCCTTTCCCTCCCTCTTTCACTCGCCTTCCCTTTCACTTTCCCTCCCTTCCCTTTTCTCCCCTCCTCTCCCTGCAGTGAAGCGGCCCCCTCTGACCCAGTTAGGGGGTCTGAGGTAGTGCTGTGAGCTCCCCCAGCAGTTTCGGGCAGAGTCCTTATGGCAAACACTTTTAGTGCAATCCGTAAGGTTATGAGTGGCTCTCTAATTACTGAAGTTCAGAGCCGGACTGGGACTAAAAAGCAGCCCTGGCAATGAAACCGAACCAGCGCACCAATAATATTTCCCCCTCTACATGGAAATAAAAAATGTTGTGAAATGCAGCAAATTTCGCTTAACCCCTCCCATCCCCCATCACAACAGAATGAGGAAAATAAAGAACCCAATCTTACTGTATCCCTAGGAATCACTTATGTCACATACTGTACCCCAAAATGTATTTTATTGCATACCATACACCAGAAATGACATCACTCACTGCACCCCAGAAATGAATTATATTACACATGAAAGCCACAGAAATTACATTACTAACTGCACCTTAGAAAATAATTGTACATTGTACTCAAGAAATAATACAATTCATTATACCCCAAAAACGTATTATATTACACACTCATCCCTAGAAATGAATTACATAGCTCACTGTACCCCAGAGATTATATTACACCATACCCCAGAGATTACATTACTCACTGTACTCCAGAGATTGCATTACACCATATCCCAGAGATTACATTACTCACTGTACTCCAGAGATTGCATTACACCATATCCCAGAGATTACATTACTCACTGTACTCCAGAGATTGCATTACACCATATCCCAGAGATTACATTACACCGTACCCCAGAGATTACATTACACCACACCCCAGAGATTACATTACTCACTGTACTCCAGAGATTGCATTACACCATATCCCAGAGATTACATTACACCATACCCCAGAGATTACATTACACCACACCCCAGAGATTACATTACTCACTGTACTCAAGAGATTACATTACATCATATCCCAGAGATTACATTACTCACTGTACTCAAGAGATTACATTACATCATATCCCAGAGATTACATTACTCACTGTACTCCAGAGATTGCATTACACAATATCAAAGAGATTACATTACTCACTGTACTCCAGAGATTGCATTACACCATATCCCAGAGATTACATTACACCGTACCCCAGAGATTACATTACACACCGTACCCCAGAGATTACATTACACTGTACAACAGAGATTACATTACTCACTGTACCCCAGATATTACATTACTCACTGTACCCCAGAGATTACTATATTACACACCATACACCAGATATTACATTACTCACTGTACCCCAGATATGACATTACACTGTACCCCAGAGATACATTACACACCATACACGAGAGATTTCATTACACACTGTACCCCAGAGATTACTACATTACACACCATATACCAGATATTACGTTACTCACCTTACCCTAGAGATTACTACATTACCCACTGTACCCCAGAGATTACATTACACACTGTACAACAGAGATTAGTTTACACACCATACCCCAGATATTACTGCATTATTCACTGTACCGGATATTACATCACACACTGTACAACAGAGATTATATTACACCAAACCCCAGAGATTATTACATTACACACTGTACCCCAGAGACTACATTGGACAAGATACTGCAGAACTAGTGTGTGTATATACACATATATTGAACACAGACACACTACACCATAGGATGAGTTCACATGATGGTTTTTCAGCACTGACAGTGTCATTTGCTTGTTGGAAATTTGTCACAAATGCAGAAATGCGATGAGCAAACGACCCAGGCTGCACGAGGCAGATTTCTGTCTCCTATCCTTTAGTACTGTTAGTGCATAAAACGCCTCGTAACTCTGTGTAGGTGCTGCCAGTATGCAACAAAAATACACAAGTACTCAAGTAAAATCAGTCGCATCTAAACAACGACACTTTTTTTTTTACATGGGGTATAATATAAATCAGTTTCTGGCCGGATTGGACGCTGGTTCTGAGGCAGATCGAGCACTAAATCCGCCCTGGAATCAGCATTCATATCTTCCATGTGAATGTACCCTTATGTTCACACGGCATATAGCGGGGCGTACTGTGCGCTCTGCTATATGCCGGGTGTTTTAGAAGTACGCGCTGGCTTGTCCACACTTCTAAAATTCTGCGGGGCCGGCCCCATTCACTTTCATTTTCCCCAGCGCATAAGTGCAGGGGAGATGTGACATGGCTAGACACATGGCTGTACAGTATATACACATCTCACATATACAGTATATACCCTACTCACATGCACACACAACGCCTGGCACCCTTGTCCTCTCCTTACCTGTCTCCTGTAGTCTGGTGCAGTTGGCATTCGGCAAGAGCTTCTCTTCTTCTCTGATGAGGGCTGAGCATAGGGGAAGTGGTATACAATGGAAGGGAAAGATACAGCCCCAGATACAGAGTGTGCTGGACTGTGAGCAGCGTTCTGATTGGTGAAGCATCCCCTACTGACAACTGCTCTACCAATCAGCACTGCTCTCACTCTGCACTGACACTTGAGGCTGCTACCTACTCTGTCCCCCCAAGATGCACAGAAATATAGGAGACAAAGGGTTAACTTCTTCTTCCTCTGTGCTCTGCCCTTCCCACTTACCATATTCTCATGCTTTCATATGGATTATTTTGTATTGAAGTGGTTAAAAAGTGTGGGGGACAGTCCCCCACCCAGGAAAAAGTGGGGGGACCAGTCCCCTCTGTACCCCCCTAAAGTCACACCTATCCCCACACATTCTCCTGTACTTCTCTCTGCTAACCCTACACATTCTCCTGTACTTCTCTCTACTAACCCTACACATTCTCCTGTACTTCTCTCTGCTAACCCTACACATACTATTTAATTCTTTCTCTGCTAATCCTACACATTCTCCTGTACTTCTCTCTACTAACCCTACACATTCTCCTGTACTTCTCTCTGCTAACCCTACACATACTCCTGTACTTCTCTCTGCTAACCCTACACATTCTCCTGTACTTCTCTCTACTAACCCTACACATTCTCCTGTACTTCTCTCTGCTATCCCTACACATTCTCCTGTACTTCTCTCTGCTAACCCTACACATTCTCCTGTACTTCTCTCCTATCCCTACACATTCTCCTGTACTTCTCTCTACTAACCCTACACATTCTCCTGTACTTCTCTCTGCTAACCCTACACATTCTCCTGTACTTCTCTCTACTATCCCTACACATTCTCCTGTACTTCTCTCTACTAACCCTACACATTCTCCTGTACTTCTCTTCTATCCCTATACATTCTCCTGTACTTCTCTCTGCTAACCCTACACATTCACCTGTACTTCTCTTCTATCCCTATATATTCTCCTGTACTTCTCTCTACTAACCCTACACATTCTCCTGTACTTCTCTCTGCTAATCCTACACATTCTCCTGTACTTCTCTTCTATCCCTACACATTCTCCTGTACTTCTCTCTGCTAATCCTACACATTCTCCTGTACTTCTCTCTGTTATCCCTACACATTCTCCTGTACTTCTCTCTACTAACCCTACACATTCTTCTGTACTTCTCTCTGCTAATCCTACACATACTCCTGTACTTCTCTACTAACCCTACACATTCTCCTATACTTCTCTCTACTAACCCTACACATTCTTCTGTACTTCTCTCTGCTAATCCTACACATACTCCTGTACCTCTCTCTACTAACCCTACACATTCTCCTATACTTCTCTCTACTAACCCTACACATTCTCCTGTACTTCTCTCGGGTAACCCTCCCAAAAAACTCCTGTATTTCCCTTTCTGCAAACCCAAACATTCTTCCTGTTTTTCTCTCTGCAAAAACCCCCTAAAATTTTCCCGTACTTCTCTACTATCCCTAAAACATTTTCCTTTTCTTCTTCTGTAACCCAAACACATTCCCTTTTACTTCTCTTGCTAACCCCTTAAAAATTTCCCTTCCTGTACTTCTCACTATCCCTTTAAAACTTTCTCCCTGTACTTCTCTCTACTTTCCCCTTCACATTTCCTTAATTCTCTCTGTTATCCCTTTACACATTCTCCTGTATTTCCTCTCAAATTTTTTTTTTTTAAATTTCTTTCCCTGTCCCTTTCTCTCAAACTATCTCTACCAGGTTCGGATGGGGGAGTTCTGGGGGCCCACGGGGGGGAATTTGGATTTTGGGGGGCACCCTACTGTACATGGAAAATATTCCCGGCCCTCGGATGTAAATGCCCCCTTTTTAAAACCACAAAATACAGTGGGGCAAAACAAACTGTAGGAAAAATTTACAAAAAGAAAAGTTAGCCCACAAAAATTTGTAACAGCCCAAAGACACGGGGTAATTTAGCCCCCATCCATTTTCCCCCTCCACCCCATACAATATCCCCCTCCCCCCAAACATAAAAATATCCCCACCCCCCCCACCCCCCCCATTCCCCAACCCCCCCCACCCACATAAAATAACCCCCCTCCACCCACAAAAAATTTCCCCTCCACCCAAACATAAAAACCCCTTTCCCCCAAAAAACCCCAAACAAAATATCCCCCCCAAAACCCAAAATACAATATCCCCTTCCCACGTACCCCCTTGGGGTCCCAACCCTCACCACCTTCAAAAAATAACTCCCCAAAAAGAAAGAAAAAAGGGGTAACCCCTTTTTCACAGGGTCAATCAGGGACACATGTACGCTGGCTTTATCCCAAGGCGCCAAAAATTAACCCTAAAACAAAACCATATAGAAACCACTTAGAGGTCAGACCCCCCAGCTAAAGGTAAAAACCTACAAAACCCCCTTTATAGAAAACCAAAATTGGGGTTTCAAAAACACCAGCTCAGGTATAACCTAAAAACCCCGGGCCCCATTTGGGAAACCACATAGAGGCCCAAGACACCGCTCGGTTTTAACCCTAAAAAACACGCCTTATAGAGACCACAAAAAGAGGTAAAGAAACCAGCTCAGGTCACATCAAAAATTCCCAGTGAATACAGCATTTGTTTCCCCTCCAATAAAAGTAAAAAATAACCCTAAAAATCAGGGGAACCCCGGGGGGGGAAAAAAGTAACTTATCAAGGGGAGTCGTTCTCTTCTTTCTGTTCCGTTCTTTTTCCCCTTTTTTCTGCAATCCGTTCCAAAACCGCCATGGGGACTTTTTCCCCGGGGCCCCAAGGTTATAGGGGGGGAATTTTTATACCAAATATTGTTTTTAGGAATTTTTTTTTTCCCCAAATTTTTTCCCAGCATCTCTTTCCCTTTTCCCCAAATCTTTGGTACAAAAAACCCCAGGGGGGGAGAGGGGGTACAAGCCTAACTTAGAGGCTCAAATTTATCCTAAGGGGTTGGGAATTTTTAAAGAAGGGGGGGGGGGGATAAAGGGGGGGGGGGTTGGGGGGGGGGGGGGGGGGGGGGGGGGGGGGGGGGGGGGGCGGGGAAAATTAAATGCGTACAACTATGGGCTCTGCCCTCTCAATTATATTAAAAGGTAGGTAGAAAAAAAGGGGCCCCCGGGTAGGTGGCAAAATAGGAAAAGCCCCCAAGTCGGGGGGGGTAGGGTATTTGGTTTCCCTTTGGAAAGGGCGGAGGAAAGTTAGGGTCCCCTTTATATGGGCTCAAGCATTTTTAAGGGACCCCCTTTAAAAAAGGTAAACGGGGAAAATTTTTGGGCTTCCCATAAAGTAGATACGGGGTAGTTATGGCATTTCCCCCTTTGGGGTTAGTTCGCGGGCAGTTAGGGGTCCCCTTTAAAAGGTTAAGTTATAAGGAAAATTTTTTTAAGGGGCCCCCTTTAGCTATTTATGCAGGAAAGTCAGGGCCCCCCAATTTTAAAGGGCTACTGTGTAGGGTGTCGGGGCCCCCTTTTAGTATTTTAGGTAGCCAAGAGCCCCTTTGTATTCGGGGGCCCAATTTTGTAGGTAGTAAAACCCGCCCCTTTAGGTGGGCCGGGGGGCCCCCCTGTAGGTATTTAAAAGGGCCCCCTGAAAGGTGGGTTAGGGCCCCCCCTTTTAAAGGTTTTTTAGGGCCCCCCTTTTGTGGGGAAAGCCAGGGTCCCCCTTGTAGTAAACGGCCCCCTTTAGGTAGCCAGGGGCCCCCTTTTGTGGGCAGGGCCCCTTTGTAGTCGGGGGGCCCCCCTTGGTAAGTCATGGCCCCCTTTTGGGGGGTAGTTTTTTCCAAGGGGGCCCCCGCTTTTGTATTCGGGGTCCCCGTTTGAAAGCCAGGGCCCCCCCTTTAGGTACCCAAAGGGACCCGCGGGGGTATTTAGGGGCCCCCTTTGTAGCCAGGGCCCTTTTTGTAGGTACCCCAGGGAAAAACCCCTTTTTTTAGTGGGGGGCCCCCTTTTTGTAGTCTGGGCCCCCTTTTTAACCAGGGCCCCCCCCTTTGTACCCGGGGCCCCCCCCTTGTACCCCAAAGGGGACCCCCAAGCTTGTTTGGGGGGGGTTGGGGGGGGGGGGGGGGGCCCCCCCCCTTGTACCCCGGGGAAACCCCCTTTTAAAAGCCAGGGCCCCCCTTTTTTTATACCCAAAAGGGGACCCCCCCCTTTGTATTTCAGGTCCCACCCTTGAAAGCCAGGGGACCCCTTTATAGCCAGGGACCCCCCTTTAAGGCCAGGGAAAAAACCCTTTTAAATTGCCGGGGGCCCCCCCCTTTAAAAAGCCAATTGGCCCCCTTTTTTATCCCCAAGGGGGGCCCCCTTTTGTAGCCCGGGCCCCCCTTTTTGAAAAGGGGCCCCCCCTTGTAGCCGGGGAAAAACCCCCTTTATAGCCGGGGGGAACCCCCTTGTACCCAAAGGGACCCCCTTTTATAGCCAGGGACCCCCCCCTTTTTAGTCGGGCCCCCCCCTTATACCCCAAGTTTTTCCCCCCCCATTGAAAATCGGTCCCCCCCTTGTAGCCCGGGGGACCCCCTTGCAGTCGGGCCCCCCCCTTGGGAAAGTCAGGGACCCCCTTTATAGCCAAGGGACCCCATTTAATAGCCGGGGCCCCCCCTTGTAGCCGGGGCCCCAAAACCCTTTTTAATAGCCAGGGGCCCTCTTGCAGTCGGGGACCCCCTTTTAAAACCCCGGGGAAAACCCCCTTTATACCCAAAAGGGACCCCCCCCCCCCTTTTTTTTTTGTGGGGGGGGGGGGGGGGGGGGGGGGGGGGGGCCCAGGGGCCCCCCTTTATAGTAGGGCCCTCTTGTACCAAGGGGGCCCCCCTTTTATAGCCAGGGCCCCCCTTGTAGCCGGGGCCCCTTTTTTAATAGCCAGGGCCCCCCTTTATTTCCAGGGCCCCCCCCTTTTTACCCAGGGCCCTCTTGTAGCCGGGGGCCCCCCTTATAGCCGGGGCCCCCCCTTGTAGCCGGGCCCACCCCCTTTATAGCGGGGGCCCCCCTTTTGTACCCGGGGCCCCCCCTTTAAAAGCCGGGGCCCCCCCCCTTGTGGGGCCGTGATTCCCCCCTTGGTATTCGGTCCCCCCTTCAAGCCAGGGGGGACCCCCCCCTTTTTTAGCCGGAAGGGCCCCCTTTGGTAGATGGTTTAAAAAAAAAAAAAAAAAAACAACAAACGGGCCCACTTAACTGGCTCCCGCCCCCTGCCTCCTCGGCTGGCTCCCCCCGGCCCCCTGCTGCACTGAAAAAGGATTGACGCCACCCCGGGCCCCCCTACGTCAGCAGTTAAGGGGCCGGCGCCCGGGCCAGGCTTAAGGCTAGTGCTCAGGCCTGCCCAAGGGAAAATCAGGGAGCGAAACCCGCTGTGGCCTGTGCCCCGTTAAACCCCAAAACCGGGGGAAACCCCCCCGGGGGTGGGGGGACATTAGCCCCCGGCTCCCGGGGGCCGGTCTCTGAGGGGCTGGGGAAAACGCGGGGGTCCCAAGCGTTGGGGAAAGGGAAAGCGGGGAAACCGGGCCCCCGGGGGGCGACGGCACGGCCAAAAAAAGGGACCCCCCAGCGGCTCAGGGGGGCCCCCCAAAACAGGGGGATTCCCCGGTCCCCCCCGGCGGCCCAGTCCGAGCCTGTTTCTCTACCATACTCCTGTACCTCTCTTTTACAAACCCCTCCCACATTCTCTTAAAAACTTCCTCAAACTAACTCTAAAAAATTCTCCTGTACTTCTCTCTGCGAACCCCAACCACATTCTCCTGTAAAAAACCCCTCTACAAACCCTAAAAACATTCCCCCTGTACTTTCTCTGTAACCAGGGGCGCCCCTAGTGCGTTTTTTTGGGGGCCGGGCCCTATAATGCCTGCCTGGGGGCCCAATATATTGCCTGTCCCCCCTATAAATCCGGCCTGTGGCCCCAAAAAAATCCCTCCTTTGTGGCCCCCCATATACTGCCTGGGGCCCACCTAAAAAATGTCCGGCCCCCTTTTGGCCCCATACCCCCTCCCTGTGGCCCCCATTTTTCCCTGCCTTTGTGAGCCCCATATCCCTTCCCTGGGGCCCCTTTAAAGGGCCGGGCCTGGGGCCCCCCCCTATCCCTGCCTGTGGCCCCCCAAAATTAAACTGCCTTTGTGGGCCCCCATACCCCTGCCCTGGGGCCCCCACTTTAATACTCCCTGGTCCACCTTAATGCCTGCCTGGGGGCCCCCCACCCTCCCTTGTGGCCCCCAAAATATTTACGCCCCGGGGGGTTGGCACCCCCTTTATACTGCCTTGTGGCCCCCTTATCCCTGCTGTGGCCCCCTATTACTGCCGTAGCCCCCATATATGCCTGTTCCCCTATAATGCCAACCCTTTGTGGCCCCCCTAGAACCCCCTGCCTGGGGCCCCCTTTATACTCCCTTTTGGTCCCCCTATAATGCCTCCCGGGGCCCCCCATATCCCTCCCTGGGGCCCCCCCTTTTATTATTTCCCTGTGGCCCCCATATCCCTGCCTGGGGCCCCCATATTACTCCCTGGGGCCCCCAATTACACCCTGTGGGCCCCCATACCCCTTCCCTTTTGGTCCCCCCTATAATGCCTGCCTGGGGGCCCCCATAGGCTGCCTTTTGGCCCCCCAAAATTTTACTGGGCCTGGGGGGCCCCCATATCCCGCCTGTGGCCCCCATATGCTGCCTGGGGGCCCCTAAAATTTGCATGACGGGTGCCCCCCATTTTACTGCCTTTGGCCCCCAAAAATTTTTTCCCTCCCTATGGCCCCCATTCCCTGCCGGGGCCCCCCATATGCTCCCCTGTGGCCCCCCAAATATACTCCCCTCAGTGACCCAATATTCTGCCCCAGTGCCCCCCCTTAAAATAATTCTTGGGGCCCTAATTAAACCCCTAAAGGCCCCCATTAAAACTGCCTGGGGCCCCCATAACTCCCTCGGGTGCCCCCTTTTTACTGCTGTCCCCCCTAAAAATACGGGCCGGGGTGGCCCCAAATTAACCTGCCTGTGGCCCTAATTTTTACCTCCCTGGGGCCCCAAAAAACCTGCCTTTTGGGCCCCATATACTGCTTCAGTGCCCCAAATTATACCAAAATTTGAGGGGATGCTATATTAAATTTAAGGAGTTGCGGGAAAATTTGTGGGGTTTACTAAGATATTTGTGTCCAAAACCCATCGGGGAAACAAAGTATTGGCCGGGGGGCAATCACCCAAAAGGGTTTGTAAAACCCGGAAATGGAGAAGAAAAAAGGGGAAAGTGAACGACCTCTTTCAGAAAAAACTCTCCCGGGGGAGTCACAAAATGTAACTGCATGTAATCACTTTATATTTGGGCAGGGGGCGTTCTACTTAAAACTAGAAACTCCCAAACTAAGGGGACACTAGGGCAGGGGTTATGTCTTCAGAGCCTGTGTAAAAGCTGGTAGTCAAAAGGGGGGGTCCCCGTTTTGTTCAGGGTCTGGCAGGATTATTTGCCCCTTTAAAGAAGTAATATTTTGGGGGGTTTGGTTTTTGTAGGGGGGTTTTTAAAGGAAAAATTCACTTTTTCTGGTAGTTTTTCCCTCCAGAATCGGGGGATGTTTTGGTGACTTTTTAAGGGGGTATTGTTTTAAATAAAGGTGAAAAATTTTCTGAAAAAGAAAATTTGTTATTGGTTTTTTTTTAATGTACGGGTGACTGCGGGGAGATGGCGGGTTTCCTGTGTGGGATTTTGCGGGGAAAAAATTATGACAGGAAACAAAGGTTTTTCCTGAAAAAAAAACATCCACAGTTCAAATGAGGCGTAAACAAATGCCCGTGTAAAACCCAGCCCCTACCCAGAAAAACAAAAAGGGGGCCCGGCCTGGATTTTTTAAAAAGGCCCAAAAAGAAAACCCCCCTGCTGCTAACCCTACCCCTTTCTTCCTTTTACGTCTCTCAACAAACCCACACATTCTCCTTTAACTTCTCTCTCCCAAAACCCCTTTTTTAAAATTTTTTTTTTTCGACTTCTCCCCTACTAACCCACACATTTTTCCTGTACTTCTTTTCTGCAAATCCCAAACATCCCTCCTGTACCTCTCCCTGCAAACCCTACCATTCCCCGGGTACTTCTCTCTGCTAACCCTACACATTTTCCTGTACTTCTCCTACAAAAACCCAAACAAATTCTCCCGTACTTTTTTTTTAACAAACCCTACAAATACTCCTGTACTTCTCTTTTCAAACCCCCTCCCACCCTTCCTGAACTCCCCTCTGCTAATCCCTACCCCAATTCCCTGTACTTCTCTCTGCTATCCCAAACACATTCCCCTGAAACCACTTTTCAACAATCCAACACATTCTCCTTTTACTTTCCTCTACTAACCCTAAACATTTTCCGTACTTTTTCCCCTGCTAATCCTACACTTTTCCCCTTTACTTCTCTCTGCAAACCCCTTTACACTTCTCCGTACCTCCTCTATTTAACCCTTTACCCCATTTCACTGTACTTCTCTCACTAATTTACAACATTTCCCCTGACTTCTCCCTACTACCCCCTACCCCATACCCCTTTTTACTTCTCTCTATTTATCCCACACATTCTCCTTTTAATTTTCTCTCTACTAACCCTACCATTTCCTTTTAATTTCCCTCTCTACTATCCCTTTAAAACATTCTCCTGTACTTCTTTTCTGTATCCCTACACATTCCCCCTGTCCTTCTCCTACTAATTCCACATTCTCCTGTACTTCTCTTGCTAACCCTACTACATTTTTCCTTTATTCTCTTTTAACAAACCCCTACAATTCTCCGTACTTCTCTCTACAACCCTCCCACTTTCTCCTGTACTTTTTTCTGCTAATCCTACCCATTCTCCTGTACTTCCCCTCTGTTACCCTACAACTTTCTCCTGAAACCTCTTCTACTAACCCTTTACAAAATTCTCCTGTACTTTTCTCTACTAACTCACACTTTTCCTCCTGTACTTCCTCTATTCCCCCTAACATACTCCTGACTTCTCTCTACAAAACCCTACACATTCTCCTTTACTTCTCTCTTATTTCCCCCTAACACTTTTCTTCCTGTATTTCCCTCTCTCCCTACCCCTTTACAAAATTTCCTGTACTTTTCTTGCTATCCCTACACTTTCCTTCTGAAACCTTCTCTACAAATTTCCAAAAATTAACCCTTGAACCCTTCCTTCTTTTTTAAACCCTACACATTCTCCTGTACTTCCCCTCTGTTAATCCTTACACTTTCCCTTTTTTGTACTATTCTCTTGAAACCCCCTTACACTTTTCCCTGTACCTTTCTACAAATCCTACAAATTCCCTTTGTATTTTCTCTCAACAAACCCCTTTAAATTTTTCCCCTGTACTTCTTCTGCTAATCCTAAACATTCTCCTGTACTTCTCTCGGGCAAAACCCTTTTCCCACATTCTCCTGAAAACCCCTTACTAATCCTAAAACTTTCTCCTGTACTTCCCCTCTGCAAACCCCTACACATTTTCCTGAAACTTCCCCTTAGATTCCCTTTTAAAAATACCCCTTTGTACTTCTCTTTTACTATCCCTACACTTTCTCCTTTACTTCTCTCATTTAAACCTACACATTCTCCGTACTTTTTTCTTACCATCCAACACGTTCTCCCTGTATTTCCCCCCTCTATCTCAAACCCCATTCTCCTGTACTTCCCCTCTACTAATTTTCAAACCACTTTCTCCGAACTTTCTCGCTAACCCTACACATTCCCCTGAAACTTCTCTCTACTAAACCTACACTTTTCCCCTGTACTTCTCTTTTTCCCAACCCTACACATTCTCTGTATTTCTCTCTGCAAACCCCTTACAAAATTCCCCTTTGGTATTCTTCTCTACCTCTCTTAATTTTTTTCTATTTTTCCCCCGGGGGACGGGTACGGGGGGGTTTTCTAGAAAACCTGTGCTGTGTGGACTACAACATGGATTTTCTATTGAGGTCTACACATCGCTGGGTACAGTCAGATTTTCGCTGGATTCTAAAGACTGAATCCGCTGAAAATCCGACGAGAATCCAGTGCTGTGTAGACATAGCCTTATACCTTCTTATTTAGTCCATCCAAGTCTTGGGACTTTCTCCTACAGTTCACCTAAACTAGAATTTTTCTTTTCATAGACTTCTTGGATGAAGCTTTGGTTGACTTCTGACAGCTTCCACTACCGTACTGTACACAACAAGATTACTCCTTCCAGACTTGTCACAAGCTGATCAGATGTTCACTTCACTTCATAAGCTTTGCTTGCACATTGTCTCGTTACTGGGCAGGGAAGCTCACGCAGCTTGACCCAACTAATTGCAGTCTGAAGATCACCCACTGGGTTCTTCACGGAAAGCAAACTGACTTCTTCCTCTTGTTGGGTGTGATGTAATGCCTCACAGTCAGATACATAGCTGAAAGCAAGCCCGCCTCGCATCTGTTGGAATATTTTTCTTTCAAGCCAATTACTGTCTATGCCTATTAAATACAGTGTAGACAACGTGGAGATCTTAGATATGTTATAGGCCTAGACAGTGCTTGACGGTTGCAGAGAACAGAGTTTAACCCTTCTACCCTGGCTGATTTCTGTTTCCAAACATGATTACTGGACTGGCTTTGTGAGTAGTCACAGATTGAGAGTTATGCAGTGTGCTGGACAAGGAAACCAGCAGGGCAGAGTATTTAAGTAGAGAGTTGTGCTGATCTTTTGGAAGCTGGTGATAAGTAACTAAATAATGAAGACTGATAAGAAAATCAACTTTGCTGTGTTTAAGGAGCCCGACAATACATTTTTTTTGTGGGAGAGCTTCTTTAAAGGGGTTTTGCCGCGATTCTCATTTCATACCTCCTGCATCCATCTCTTCAGCTCTGTGTGCTCAGAAGGAGGCATGTGTGATTTGTTTGAATTGCATATCATGTGACCCAGCAGGATGACAAAGAATAGTCAAAGAATAGTCTATTTATGTGTAGAACTGTAAGTAGCTACATTGTAGCTCAGAGGTAAAACTTTTGCTTCCTGTGGATTTTTTTTTCTCTTTCTCAATGCACAGACCTGATTGAGGTTTCTTTTTTATTTATTTGCGCTGTTTGACTAATTACTAAAGAGCACAGAGGACGGGAGTAGAGTGACAGCACCTGGGGTTGAACACTCAGTAGCTGCCTGAGAGGAGAGGTGATGTCTGAGCATGTGCGACCAGGAGTGAGGAGCTCTCAGCCCTGGTCGTATCCCCTGGAGACGAGCTGTAAACAATGGATCACTAAAGAAGCAGCTAAAACAAAAATGATGCAGAATTTTTAATAATGATGAACGGTGAAAATGTTTATTATTTAATTTACAAACTTCCCACGGCAATTTTACTTCGTGGCAAAACCCCTTTAAGCCATGAGCTGAACCACAGCTACAATTGTAACCTGTTTTCCAGGAGAACATGGTTTATTTTGCCACATTGGGTTCGGGGGTCAATGGTCTGTACATGACTGCTTTGACACCTTCTACATATAACAGACAAGGAATTATAAAACCACATGGCGCTGGCTCCCTCTGGACGCTGCAATATATGAGCAGACTGATAATGTTTACAACAAGGCAGATTATTCTAGGACGCTTAATGGCGCTGGTTTTCATTTTATGTCTTCTCAGTTTTATTAGGAGTCACATGTCTGGTAATCACCTCTGCTAGGTGTCTCCTTGGGCCCATACTGGTGATGTCAGCTGATCAGAGTGTTTATAAGCTATATAAAGGGGCATAACTATATAGAGTACTAAGGGAGCAGTCTCACCTGTCCCTGGTGCACGAGTGGCGTAAATGCCACATAAGAGGACACCAGCATTGCTGGCCCCAATGCTTTTCACTAGTCTAAAGCTGTGTAAGGACTTATTTCAGCACAGAATCGTAAGAGCCCGACCTTACATCTCCAGGATATCATACAAAAAGATAAAACATAGACTAGTGGAGATATCAAAAAGACTTCACTTCCAGATGTTAAAGCCCCTCACAGCAGGGACTGACATGGGAATTGTACAACTCAGAGGCCGCACAGTGTGAAGTTATTATTAGACAAATGATTCTGTGCTCACCGGGCCTCCCACATTTCAGGGAAGGAAAGGATGAAAAAGTAGCCCCTAAAAAAATGTATAACATGTTGGAAATGTGTGCACAGTGTTACAACTATTCCTGCATACCTTCTGCCATTATGGGAGGAAATATTATTGTAATTATAGTCTTACACATAGGGGCAGTGTTATAGTAGTTATACCCCTGTACATAGGGGGCCGTAGTATAGTAGTTATATCCTTGTACATAGGGGGCAATATTATAGTAGTTATATTCTTGTACATAGGAGCAGTATTATAGTAGTTATATTCTTGTACATAGGGGCAGTATTATAGTAGTTATATTCTTGAACATAGGGGCAGTATTATGTAGTTATATTGTTGTACAAGAGGGCAGTATTTTTGTATTTATATCCTTTACTAGGGGGCAGTATTATAGAGTTATATTCCTAGTAAAAGAGCAGTATTATAGTAGAGTATTTTCTTGTACATAAGAGCAAAATTATATTTTTTTTTATTTTGTACAGAAAGGAGCATTTAATTAGTTATATTTTTTTGAAACTGGGAAACCCTAGTTTCACTGTAAAAGGGAAAAAAAGGGCGCAGAGAGAACACCCCTGGGCACAATAAACTTTTTGTATGAATTTTAAAAAATTTCTGGTTTTATTAGCCTCACCTTGACGGGGTTGCCCCGAGGTAAAGGCAAAACCCAAAAAGGCTTTGACAAATTGACGATCCCCAGGACCCAAACCCGAGCAGGCCAAACCCCAAATTCAGGTTTGGAAGACCCTCCACAGATTCTCGGTTTTTCCTCCCGGGGCAGAAAATAATAATCACTGGTTTTTCAATCCTCACCATAGCAACCCAAGGGAAAACTCAAAAGAAAACTTGGTTTTACGCTTCAAGGCAGGGGGTAAATAAAAATAAAATAAAATAAGGGACGAGACACTGGGGAAACTACCCAAAATTAATATGTTCTTTTAAATTTGCCAAATTTTAAAAGCAAAAACAGCAAAGAGCGTTTCCCGGGGGGATCTCCCTTTCGTTTCTTTCTTTTTCATTGGGGTTCACACTCCCATGGTTTTCCCTTTTTAAAAATAAAAAGGGTTTTACAATAAACTCAATAAAACAAAAAAAATGTAAAAAAAAAAAAATTTATAACAAGAATAAAAAAAATTTTTTTAAATTTCTTGTTAAAAACATTTTTTATGTTTTTTTGGGAAGGATTGAAAAAACTTTATATAAAAAAGGGGAAATTTCCAAATGCATGTGAACAAAAGAAACTGTTTGAAAGGCGGGGTAACCCTTTGGGAAACCGTCTTTTGCTGTTTTTGTTTTTAAAATTGGACATTAAAGAGACATAAAAAATTTGGGCTAGATGCCGAGTGTCCGTCCCTTATTTTTTTTTTAAATTTTTTCACCCTTTCGCCTAAAGGGGCTACCCCAAAGTTTTTCTACTGAGTTTTTCCTGTTTGGGCCATGGTGAGGATTTGAAAACACAGGTTTTATTTTATTATTTGAACATGGGAGGCAGTTTAAAAAGTGGGTTGAAAATTCTTGAACAAAAAGGGGCATATTATAGAAGATAATTCTGAAACATGGGAAGGCGGGCTTTTATGGGAAGTTAAATTCTTGTACAGGGGGAAGCAGTATTATGGGTAGTTTTTTATCCTTTTACATAAGGGAAAGAAATTATAGTATTTTTATATTCTTGTACATAGAGGGCAGAAAATTATAGTATTTAAATTCTTGTACAAAGGGGGAAAAGAAATGATAAAGTTTTGGGTCTTGTACTAGGAGCATTTATTTAGAAAGTTCAAATTTTTTTTGCACATAAGGGCAGTTTTTAAAGTAGTTTATTTCTTGTAACAAAAGGGGTTTCAGAAATTATATTTAGTTTAAAATTCTTTTTACATAGGAGCATATTATAGAAGTTAAATTCCTTGTCATAAGGGGCAGTATTATAGGGGAATATTCTTGAAAATAAAAAGGCCCGAAATTATGGGAATTTTAATTTTTTGTACATAGGGGTTCAGTTTTAAATATTAGTTATATTCTTGTACATGGGGAAACCCAATTTAAAGTAGTTAAATTTTTTGTACATTGGGGGCAGTTTTTATAGTGTTACTTTCTTTGTTTTTTGGGCAGGGGTTATTAGTATTTAAATTTTTCTTGAAACATAAAGCAGTATTATAAAGTTTTTTAACTCTTGAAAACATAGGGGACATAAAAGGTACTTAAAATTCTTGTACATTGGGGGCAGTATTATAGAAATTTTATATCTTTTTAAAAAAGGGAAAGCAGTATTATAGTGGTTAAAACTTGTACATAGGAAGGGGGGGTTAAAAATTTTTTTACTTTTTGGTTTTTGTCCCTGGGGGAAAGTTTTAATAGTATTATATTCTTGACAAAAGGGGGCAGTTTATTTTAACTTATATTATTGTACATAGGGGGCAAGAAATTAATGGGTGGGTTATATTCCAGTACATGGGAGGCAGAAAATTAAATAATTAATTCTTATACATGGGGAGCGTTTTTATAGTAGGTTATGTCTTGTTCAAAAGGACAGTAATTATATTTTTTTTAATTCTTGTACATGAGGGGAAAGTGAAACCCGTTTCCCGGTGGATCCCGGGAAACCACCGCAACAAAGGTTACAAAAGCCACGCCCAGGGAACGGAGTCAAAGTAGCCCCCCGGTTTTTCCAAAGCCCCCCGGGGCCGCAAAGGGGGAGGGGCTTGCTGCGGCGTGAGGCACCGGGGTTTCTTTACCGCCCTTAACGGTGACTGGGCTTGCAGTGGGGGCCGGGGGGAAATTTTTAAGGGGTTACAAAAAATCCGAATTTCCAGGGGGAGGGTAGCATGGGGACGGGGTTAGGGGGGGGGTGGGGGGGGGGGGGGGGGGGGGGGGTGGAGAGGTTTCGTATCAGATACAGGCAGACGGTCAGGGAAAGGGGGAAAAAACCAGGCAAGGTCAGGAAACTAGGGGAAAAGGGGACTGGTAAAAACGGGTAATCAATACGACAATAAGACACTCAAAGGCTCACAAAAACCACAGCCCCCAATTTCGGGGTACGAGTGCGGGGGGCAAACCCCCTTAAATAGAACCCAAGGGTCCGGAAAACAACCAATTAAATGGAATTTGTTTTTTAAAAATAAAAACCCAAAGTTGCCGCGTTGGGGCCGCTAAGGAAAGGGGGGCACGAGCCCGAGGGGCCGGGCAGGGAAGGGGAGGGGGGCTTTCCCCGGGAGGGGGGCCCCGGGAAAAGGGACCAACGCCGGGCCCGCGGGCACGGGGGAGCGCGGGCCGGGGGGAAAGCCCTGCGAGCCCGGGTGGCCCCCTGCTTAAAAGGGGAACCGGGCGCGGGGGCAGGGGCCGCCCGCGACCCCCGGACAGTAAACCCCACCCCCCCCCCTTAAAGGCCCTCCCCCTCTTTTTTTTTGAACCTGGCAAAAGGTCAGGGGACAATTTGGGGGCCCTTTCGGGTTTCCCCAAACAACGCCCCTGGCCCAAATTTCCTTTTCCAGTCAATGAGAAAGAATCGTTTCCCCCCCCCTTTGCTTTTTTTTCTGTGCCAGCACCCCCCTTGCCCCTTCAAAGTTTTTACCCCGATTTTGGCCCAAATTGGGAAAAAAGGGGGAGAAAAAGCCCCCCGGGAGGGCGATTCGGAAACCAAAACCGGCTTGAGGAAGGGGCCCTTGGGGGGGCTTTGGGAAAACCCGGGGCCAGAGTGGGGGGCAAGCTAAGCTTGTAGGGGGCCCTTTTTTTAAAAGGGTTGCCAAGTAAACCAAAAAGGGACCCAGATTTTAAAAGGACCCAAACTTTTTAAAATTTGTCCCACCTTTAAAAGCGGGAATGACGTGGCAGATAACCACAGGGGCCGAATCTCCTGGTTTTAAATATGGGGAGGAAGGCCTCCGATACCTATGGGCCTGAACTTTAGCCCCGGGGGGCACAAAAAGGGGGCTTGACGAGAAAACTTGCCAGAGTGACTTGATGTCCCAACTTGGGCACCACAGAAAGGAAACCCTGACATGAGGTGGCTGGGGGGGGAAAGGGTGGGGCGGGGATGAAACCCAAAAACACAATAAAAAAGGGGGGCTCCCCAGCAATTCTGAGTAAAGGGGAATTATAGAGAACCGCCCAGGGGAGGACCCGGGAAACCTTGTCCGAGGGGGGGACCAAAAGTCGCAGTTTACAAAGCCCAACACTTGGAAAAACCCCCTCTCCACCTGCCCTTTTGGTTTGGAGGGTGGTATGCAGATAGAAGCCCAATTTGAAACCCGTAATTTGCGCACAGAAAAACCCGCCAAATTTGGGATACAAAACTGGACCCCCTATTCCAAAAAGGAGGGTTAAGGGGGGAACCCGTGTAAACGGAAGATGTGGTAAAGAAGAGCGGGGTTTAGTTTTGGGGTTGCCGGGGGGAAAAAGGGGCTGGGAAAGGGGGAAAACAAAAGGGGCCTTTTTGGGAAAACCTCCAACCACCACCCAAAAACCGTGCCCCCCGGATAAAGGCCCGGGTCATGAAAAAAATCCATAGCAATTTTGGGCCCCCCGGTTTTTCCCCCGGGGGCACAGGGGAGGGGCTAAAAGCGGGACCCCGGGGGCCCCTTGAGGGGGGAAACCTTTGTTAGGGGGCACAAGGGGGAAACAGGCAAAGACAAAAGTCCCAAAAGGGTTTTGGGCTTGAGAGGGGGGCCCCCATTTAGAAATCTGGAGATATTTTAGGGACTTGGTTAAACCCAGGATGACCCGCATTTTGAAAAGGGAATGCCCCCCATTTAAGGTTTTCGGACCGGGAAAGCAGACGGATGTAGGCCCTTTCCCTGGAGGTATCTTTTTTGAAGATCTACAGGAGCACCCCAAAAGGGAATTTCTTTCCCGGGAAAATAATATGCTGAAAGGGTTGGCCCCCAAGCCCACAAATCGGAGGATCTGGAAGAGGTCACCCTGACTTTTTTTTAAACCCCGGGGGGGAAGTGTAAAAGGGAAAAAATTTTAAAAGGGGCGAAAAAAAAGCGCCGACCGGGCTTTCGCGGTTTTTTAAAACGCTGGGCAATTGCAGTAGAAAAGGGGTTCTTGTGATCATTGTAGATCCCCGAGGGGGTGGAGACCCCCTTCCAGCAAATGACGCCATTTTTTCCTGGGGCCCAATTTAATAGCAAGAAGTTCCCGGTCACCAATAGTGAAAGTTGCCTCCTCAACGGGGTAAGGGTTTTTGGAGAAAATCCAAAAAGTTCGCAAATTTCCCCCCCGGGGGAGGATTTCGGGAAGAAAACGGGCGGCAGGCACCAACTGGGGGGGAGGCGTCGATTTTCCTAAGAAAAAAAGGGGGCACGAGGGTTTTGGACAGAGAGAACAGGAGCTAAGCAAATGGGGTTTTTTAACGTTTAAAACTCCTCTTAAAGCCTGGGGAGGCCGGGAAATTTTGGGGCCCGGCACCCTTCTTGGTGGGGGAAAACCAAAAGGGAGCCCCCAGAGATGAAAACTGGGGAATAAATTTCCTATAATGGTTGGGAAAAAACCCTACAAAGCGCTGAAGGGCCCCCAAAGGCCCCCTTTTGACGGGGCCCAAAATTGGCAGGACTGGGGGGGGGAGAAAGTTGGGCTGGGTCCTTTCTAAAAACCCCTTGATTTTTGACACATCACCCCTAAAAAAGGGGGCAGGGGGGGCCGGTACGAACAGGCACTTTTCCAGCTTGGCAAAAAGTTGGTGACTCCGGAAAACTTTCTGAGCCCCTTTGGCGGACGTTTTGACGGGGGGTTCTCCATTTCTGGGGGAATAATGAAAATTTGTCTTCCAGAAAAAATAAACACAAACGAAAATAGAAGGCCCCGGGGAAAATCTCATTCAGGGAAATTTTTGGGAAAAACGCCGTAGCGTTAAAAGAAAAAAAAAAGGGAAATGACAAAAAATTTTCAAAAGGGCCATCTGGGGTTTTTTAAAGGGCCCGTTTTTCCCAATTTCGCCCACCCTTTCGAAGGGAAATTAAATTGTGGGCTCCAGGGAAAACCATTTTTAGAAAAAATCTTTGCGCCACATAGGAAAATCAAAAAGCCGGAGATAAAAGGGCAGGGGGTTAAACCGGGATTTTTTACATTTTTTTTTTGGGGGGCCCAAACGTTAATCGATAGGGGGCCCGGGGGGTACCAATTTTCCCTTTTTTCCAACGAAGAAAAAATCCGGCTCCCGCAGGATGAACAACTTGGGGTATGAACCCCCTTTGCGTAGTTTTTCGGGGGGAAATAGGGGGAAAACCCTTTTGTCTCCCGGGACGGAAAGGGGGGTAAACTCTGCCTCGCGGGGGAATATTTTCCCTTTGGGGGGCTGTAAATAAAATGGGGCAATCAAAGGGGCCCGGGTTTGCGGGGGCAATTTTCGGCCTTTTTTTCAGAAAAAAAACCCGGCGGGGGTCCGGGGGGTAAAGAAAAGGCGGGCCCCGGGCAGAACTTCGTGGGTTTTTACCCAACCAAACTAAAGGGGCCCTTTGGCGGAAATTGCCCAAAGGGGGAAACGGAGTGACAGGCGGGGACCCCAACGAAGAATCTCGCCGTTTTCCAAATTTTAAGGGTCGGTGGGCATGCCCCTTGGCAACCAGGGAGGCCCGGGAGGATCTCAAAAAGGGGGAATAAAGGCGGGTTACGAGAAGCTTTTCAAATTTTCCCCCTAATTTAACCCCCCAATTTTGCAAGGTGAGGGGCACAGAGCAGAACCAAAAGGGCTTCCTTGAGGCATTCCCCCACTGACAGAGGACTGAACAGGGTTTTTTTCGGGCAGGGGGGACACGGGAAAAGCCGAAAACTGGAGACCCAAAAGCAGGGCCAAATTTGAAGTTACCGGCGGCCCCCGAGTCCAGGAAGGGGGGTTGGCCGGGGAAAGGTGCGGGTTCCGTTGAAGTTCCGCAAAGAAACGGGAATGGTCAGACGGGGAAGGCTGCACGGGCCCACCTAGGGTTCCCCTCTCCTACACCCTAGGTGCGGGAGTTTTCCCGGGGGCCCCCGGGACAGTCCCTCCAATAAAATTGGCCAAAAACCGCCGCATTTATAAGCACAATTGCCTCTTTAAACCCTGTAAAGCGTTCCCCCGGGTCAATGTCCCCTTTTCCAAACCCATGGGTTCGTCCTCAAAAACCTTTGGCGGAGGAAGTGGGGGGCGTTGGAAGACAGGAGCAAAACCCGAGGAAGCCGCGTGGTGGGAAAGGGGACTTCCGTTGGAGGCGGACTCTTGATTTTTTTTTTGGGCAAAACGGTTTATCGATCCGGGGGGCCAACCGAATAAATTTCGCCCCAGTGAGGTAGGAGGCCCTCGACCCGCAAGCCGCCCTTTTAAGGGGGCTTTCCCGAAGGGTTTTTGCCAAAAATTCCCAAAACCGAAAACCTCGGGGTTCCCCAGTCAAATTCTCGAGGCTAGGGGTTTGGGGAAAACGCACAGAGTAGTGCCCAAAAGGAGTCGCCCGGGAGGGAAACAAAGCAAAGCGCGCAGCTGAGGAGGTGCGACCGGGTTCCCAAAGACATTTTGGGGTTAACCCCTGGAAAAGGCCTTGCAGGTTGGGCCGTTAGCGGGCCCTCCTGGGGCCCCAAACAGGGGGAGTGGCCCGGGCCAGAGCTTCCCCGGGTTAGGGGGGCTAAAAAATGAAGGCGTTTTTAGCCCGCTCAGGGAAATTGATGTCCCGGGCATCTCAAGTTTGGAACACGGGCTGAAAAAAACCCCCTTGCACTTCTTGGGGCTCCATCAAACGAGAGGGACCCGGCAGATGCAGTGAAGGTCCCGGTGAAAGGAAAGCAGGACAGCCAAGGCTGCAGGAGCAACGGGTCCCAGGCAGAGGGCAGGGGGCCGAAAGGGGAGGCGGGGGGGCCCCGAAAGGGTTTTTCTGCACCCATGGTGCGAGCTGGTCAAATAACGCGGGGCTCTGCTGGCAAACGCCGTAGAAAACGCCCCGGAGTTGGGGCAGAGGAACCCAGGGGGAAATTTCCCAGGGGCCTATTGTACTGTAACATTCGGGTGGACCCCGTTTGGACCACCGCAAGCTTTGGTACCCTAACCAAAACGCCGGGGAAAACGGAGTCTACCCCCCGGGGTATTCCCCAGAGCCCCCCCCCAAAGGGCGGGAGGGGACAAGCTGCGGCTTGAGGCAAACCGGGGGTCTTTTACCCCCTAAACGTGCCCGGCTTTGCGGGGGGCCCGGCCCCGGGGGGGTTACTGGGGTACAAAATTTCGGAATCCAAGGCTAGTCGGACGGGGCAGAGGTCAGGGCAGGCGGCAAGGTTCGAAATTCAATACGGGCAAAAGGGTCGGGGGGCAAGCGGAAAAACCCAGGCAATTCAGGAAACGTAGGTAACGGCCCTGGTACACGGGTAACAATACGGGGGGACAATAGAGACTTTAAAAAATCTCACTAAACCCCACCCCAAAACAACTGGAAAGCGAGTGCGGGGGCGTAACCCTTAAATAAAAACCAACTTTCCGCCAAATAAAAACCAATTAAAAGGGGACACGGGGCCCTTTTAAATCTAACCAATTTGTCCGCGGTCCGGTTTATAGTTCCGTGCAAAGGGAAACGGACCCACTCGAGGGGCCACACACGGGAGGGGCTTTCACCCGGGTCGGGGCCAGGGTAAGGGAGCAGCCGCCGGGCCCGGGGGGGCGGAAACGGGGGTGGTTGCGGGGGGGGAACCCGCCGGATGCCCGCCCCCCGAGCCCCCGGGGGAGGGGGGCCCGGGCCTGGGGGGGGCAGCGGCCCCCCCGGGGGAAATCCCCCCCTTTTGACGGGGCAGTTTTAAAAGAAAACTGTAGTTAAAATTCCCTTTGTATCTAAGATACAATACTATAGTGGGTTATATTGCTGTACAAATTCTTTTTTGGGTATTTTTAGAATTTTTCCCTCATTTGCACGGGGAGACTTTTAAATAAAATAATAATAATCTTTATTTATATACGCCAACAAATTTTCCCGCGGGCATTTTAAACAAAAATATTTTTTGATGCCATTCATTGGGGGTTTCCCCCTTCTGTATTTTTTAAGGGGTTAAAATGCCTTTTAAAATAAAACAACACAAACTAAAGTGCTGGGAAAATTTAAAAAATATAAATTTCAAAAATACCCAAACAAGAAACATTTATTTTTAATGTAATCCACAGTGGATTCAACCTGTGCAAGTCCCCAAATAAAATCAGCAATGGTTCCGTCCCGTTTGAGGCAACCCTTTAAGAAAGCCCTTTTCCCCTTGTCTATTTTTTACTGGTTTTTAAATTTTGGGAAAATTTAATTCCCCAAAACTAGTTTTGGGCCCCTGGAATCGCCCTTTAAGTAACCTTCATTTCCTTCCCCTCACCCAAAAATTTACATTTCAAATCCCCCATTAAAAACACTGTAACCAAACTCCCCTCTCCGCAGCCCGGGGCAAAAACCCAAAAATTTTTTATGGGGCATATAATTCCTGAAGAAATTAACCTGTAGCAGCGTCTGTGGTGACTTGACACAGAAAGTCAATATTTGTCCATGACATCTGTAAGGTAATAAACCTATCTACATCCATAGTGGCGTGACCACGCTGTGAGCATGATTTGGCACTAATTCGGTAAGTCACCAAGGTAATTACTATGTGCTCCACTTTCTAAACAGTTTCCATTTCCCTCATTCTTATTTTTGCTGCTGCAGACGCTTTGACTCTGAGTGAAAAACGTTGTTTTCACAGCTGCTCGGAGCAGAGAGAGGAGATGGTATTAATTGTTTGAGAAATTCATTTGATCCCTATTTCTGAAGCCCGTTAAAGCGTGAAAATCTCCAGCATTCAGGAATTCTATCTTGTCCTGATTTATTTCTTCAGGATATGGTTTGCTTCCTCAGAGGCCTTATTGTCAAGGACCATGGGTGAACAATGCACCTGTGCCAGGCCCCGCTGACAGTGGCCCCATGTACCATGCTCAACTGTTGTTGTCTCAACTGTGTTGCACAGAGGTAGCTCCACTTACCCCACCTGTTCTCAATGATGATTTTGGGAAGGGCTCAGAACCTGGCAGCATCAAATCCTGATCTCCTTCCCCAGAAACAAGGACCAGCGAATAGCGACACTAAGACATTGGGTCCCATGAGAAGGGGCAGGAGGTGTGACTGTTGGGCGGCATAAAGTGACTGGGTGAAGAGCTGGCCAGAAAGAGGCGATGCTGAGGGGAAGACATTGGAAAGAAAAGGTGAAGATCTGCATCAGGACAGATAGAGCATCGATGTTGGATTTCACCAGTAGAGCACAGCAGGTGGTGGCTCACCAGACCAACTCTTCCTCCCCTGAGGACAAGCAATTTGGTGCACTCCCATAGCTCAACGGCATAAATGTGGGGCATATTTTGGCGCGTAATTGCAGCGCAATAATATGCCTAAAATGCACTCTGCAATAATATGCCTTGAATGCACTCTGCAATTACAGTAATTCATAGCTCTCATTGAGCGCTGTGAATTATGCCCGTGTTGCCCAGCGTACAATACGCGCGGATTGTACGCCGAGAGAAAGAAGTGAAATGTCACCTCTTCCCGGCGTTTACGCACCATGGATAATAGAAGTGAATGGGGCGCCACCCCCACACCCCCGCGCTTTAGGAATACGCACTGGCCAGCGCTTACTTCTAAAACACCCACGTATTGCAGCGTGTACAGTACGTGCCGCAATATGCCGTGTGAACATACCCTACGGGCCCAGTGAAAAACTATCTGAAAACCGTCTGTCAACCATCTGCATAGACTTCAGTAGGAAATCCGTTCAGTAGTCCACACTGAACGGATTTTCTGCTGGATGTTTTTTTTCACTGCTGGCATTCTGAAAAACTTAGAACATGCTCATTCTTCAGCTCGGTTTCTGGCGGAACATGAAAACCACAGCCAGAAGCCGCAGCTTTTTACATGAAAAAAAAAATTACAAGATATCCGACCGGTATTTTGTCAGTGCTGTGTGAACGCACCCTAACTGTATTGTGCTCCTTAATAGTTCCAGTGCCAGTGGAGCAGGGGGTGAGGGTATGCCACCACTGTTTATGGGCTGTAACTAGTATTTCAGCTCATAGCCATTTTAAGTTACTTTATTGTTGACTGATTTCTGTTTTTGCTGATTATTTCAAAGAGGGTGCGTTCACATGGCAAAGACAAAATAATGGATTCTATACGCTCACTATTCTGCTCATTGAGTCATTGTGTACATACATCACATTACTGATCCTGAGTTACATCCTGTATTATACTCCAGAGCTGCACTCACTATTCTGCTGGTGCAGTCACTGTGTACATACATTACTTATCCTGTACTGATCCTGAGTTACATCCTGTATTATACTCCAGAGCTGCACTCAATATTCTGCTGGTGCAGTCACTGTGTACATACATTACTTATCCTGTACTGATCCTGAGTTACATCCTGTATTATATTCCAGAGCTGCACTCACTATTCTGCTGGTGCAGTCACTGTGTACATACATTACTTATCCTGTACTGATCCTGAGTTACATCCTGTATTATCCTCCAGAGCTGCACTCACTATTCTGCTGGTGCAGTCACTGTGTACATACATTACTTATCCTGTACTAATCCTGAGTTACATCCTGTATTATAGTACAGAGCTGCACACACTATTCTGCTGGTGCAGTCACTGTACATACATTACTTATCCTGTACTGATCCTGAGTTACATCCTGTATTATACTCTAGAGCTGGACTCACTATTGTGCTGGTGTAGTCACTGTGTACATACATTACTTATCCTGTACTGATCCTACGTTACATCCTGTATTATACTTCAGAGCTGCACTCACTATTCTGCTGTTGCAGTCACTGTATATACATTACTTATCCTGTACTGATCCTGAGTTACATCTGTATTATACTCCAGAGCTGCACTCACTATTCTGCTGGAGCAGTCACTGTGTACAAACATTACTTGTCCTGCACTGATCCTGAGTTACATCCTGTATTATACTCCAGAGCTGCACTCACTATTCTGCTGGAGCAGTCATTGTGTACATACATTACTTATCCCGTACTGATCCTGAGTTACATCCTGCATTATACTCCAGAACTGCACTCACTATTCTGCTGGTGCAGTCACTGTGTACATACATTACTTATCCTGTACTGATCCTGAGTTACATCCTGTATTATACTCCAGAGCTGCACTCACTATTCTGCTGGTGCAGTCACTGTGTACATACATTACTTATCCTGTACTGATCCTGAGTTACATCCTGTATTATACTCCGGAGCTGCACTCACTATTCTACTGGTGCAGTCACTGCATACATACATTACTTAACCTGCACTTATCCTGAGTCACATCCTGTATTATACTCCAGAGCTGCCCTCACTATTCTGCTGGTGCAGTCACTGTGTATATATATTACTTATCCTGTACTGATCCTGAGTTACATCCTGTATTATACTCCAGAGCTGACCTCACTATTCTGCTGGTGCAGTCATTGTGTACATACATTACTTTTCCTGTACTGATCCTGAGTTACATCCTGTACTATACTCCAGAGCTGCACTTACTATTCTGCTGGTGCAGTCACTGTGTACATATATTACTTATCCTGTACTGATCCTGAGTTACATCCTGTATTATACTCCATAGCTGCACTCACTATTCTGCTGGTGCAGTCACTGTGTACATACATTACTTATCCTGTACTGATCCTGAGTTACATCCTGTATTATACTCCAGAGCTGCACTCACAATTCTGCTGGAGCAGTCATTGTGTACATACATTACTTATCCTGTACTGATCCTGACTTACATCCTGTATTATACTTCAGACCTGAGCTCACTATTCTGCTGGAGCAGTCATTGTGTACATACATTACTTATCCTGTACTGATCCTGAGTTACATCCTGTACTATACTCCAGAGCTGCACTCACTATTCTGCTGGTGCAGTCACTGTGTACATATGTTACTTATCCTGTACTGATCCTGAGTTACATCCTATATTATACTCCAGAGCTGCACTCACTATTCTGCTGGTGCAGTCACCGTGTACATACATTACTTATCCACTACTGATCATTAGTTACATCCTGTATTATACTCCAGAGCTGCACTCACTATTCTGCTGGTGCAGTCACTGTGTACATACATTACTTATCCTGTACTGATCCTGAGTTACATCCTGTATTATACTCCAGAGCTGCAGTCACTATACTGCTGGTACAGTCACTGTACATACATTACTTATCCTGTACTGATCCTGAGTTACATCCTGTATTATCCTGCAGAGCTGCACTCACTATTCTGCTGGTGCAGTCACTGTACATACATTACTTATCCTGTACTGATCCTGAGTTACATCCTGTATGATACTCCAGAGCTGCACTCACTATTCTGCTGGTGCAGTCACTGTGTACATACATTACTTATCCTGTACTGATCCTGAGTTACATCCTGTATTATACTCCAGAGCTGCACTCACTATTCTGCTGGTGCAGTCACTGTGTACATACATTACTTATCCTGTACTGATCCTGAGTTACATCCTGTATTATACTTCAGAGCTGCACTCACTATTCTGCTGGTGCAGTCACTGTGTACATTCATCACTTATCCTGTACTGATCCTGAGTTACATCCTGTATTATACTTTAGAGCTGCACTCATTATTCTGCAGGTTATTACCACATAGTAGATCAGGTTGAAAAAAGACACAAGACAGAGTCACTGTGAGTATATATTACGTTAAATATCCTGTACTGATCCAGCATTACAGCTTGCATCTTTTTTATATGCATTCACAATTTCAAAGGCTTCAGAGCTGTAATTGCTGAGCATTCTGCACTTCTGAAGAGAGCTTGATCTGGTGTTTTGCATTAAAGAAAATGTTATTCTGTATAAATTCACTTTTTAGCTTGTTAGGTCTAACTAGGGTCTCTTTAGTTTAGGTTCCAGTTTGGGGGCGCCCTTATTGGGGTGATTTCTCAATCTCTGATAGGCAGCTTTAGTTTTGTTAGGGGTAATTATAGGAAAATATTTGGCATTTGGTTTTGTCATTTTTTATGCTTGTATAATAAAAGTTATATTTGATCTAGTCCCAGGCTTTATACATCCTTGTTGTTGATTGGTTGTTGAGTTTATTTGCATAACCGGGTATTCTCTTATTTTCCCTACGCCCATGTATTGTTTTATGGTAGGGTTTTTGTGGTTTTCTTGTAGCAAAAGGAGCCACAAAACCGATACATGTATTGAAGTTTAACTGCTGTTATAGAAGTCAATTAAGTACAATTTTTTTGAACATTTTTAGAAAAATGTTTTGGATTTTGCGACTTAAAGGAAAAAGTAACAAAGGACACTGCATAAAGTTCCATTGAAGTGAGAGAAATTAAAGGAGTCCAGACGCCTGGAGTTGCAAATATATTATTTGTGCACCTGCCTGTAAGGAACATGGGACAAAAATGAGGTCATTCCCTGAGAGGTCACAGTTCAGGTTCTATACGGAGCACAGAGGAATTACACGCAATGAATTCCAAGTTCTATGGGTTTTCATGAAGCTGCTTTCACACTTTGCTTTCCTGCTGCATGGTCTGCAACTTGACGGGTGTAACAATCTGCTTTAATTTTCTCACCAGCTGGCAGGAGCTGACAGAGAAGAGAGCCCATGGCTGCAGCCTGAAGACGCTTAAATGAAACCACATTTTATTTTCTGATGTTTTTGCACTTTTTGTGCGAATTTGAAATTCTAGGAAAAGAAGCTGACACCACTCCATGTCCCTAAGGAGTTCGGAATCTGGGTACCTGTGGGACTTGTCACTGGTACTGTAGAGGTAGCAAGGGGAAAAACTCAACTAGTTTGGATTGAGTAAGGGCAACAAAGGCTGAGGGCTTAATTAAGTATTTAAAAGATTCCAATATAAATATCCAAATCTATGGCAAAAATCAAGAGCTCTAAAAAATGTTGAAATCCAATCATTTTCCAGTTTTCATCAATTATTGTACAAATGGCAAGGATATTGGTAAAATTTATCAGCAAATTTGTGCTGCTATGCACTTCATTGGTCAATCAAGAGATGGGTTTTCATTTTTGGTAGCCATTCAAGACCAATAAGGCCACCCAAAAATTGTGCAGCTGAGCCATGGTAACCACACTCCGCTTACCTCTAAGGTGCCATGGCCATTTGGTCCCTTCAATCTTAGAAGTAAAGGATAATCATGGCAAATAGTAGTCGACCATGTGCTGTTAACTGCTCAGGGGCAGCCTAATAGTGGCAGGTTTGTCTACTTTTGTTACAAGGGTCCTTTAGGCTATGTTCACACGGCGTAATTGCGGCGTGTACAGTACGGCCGCAATTACGCCGGGTGATTTGGGAGTTGCGCTAATACATGCGTACTCCCGTGGCACGGGGGGGGGCAGCAGCCCGCCGGCCCCATTGACATTCATTACTCGTGGCGCGTATTTGCCGCAAGTAATTGACATGTCCCTTATCTCCCCGCGCGTACAATACAATCGTATTGTACGAGTGGGGAGAGGAGGCATAATCCATAGTTCTCTGTGAGAACTATGGATTACCATAATTTCGGCACGCATCTCGCTCATATTAGAACGTGAACGTGAAATGCGCGCCAAAATTTGCCAGTGTGAACATACCCTTATGGTCAGTTGGTCATGGGATGTTTGCTGGCGGGAGCCAACAGTGATCAGCTGTAATCTGCAGAAGCCTGGCAGCAAGAGCTCAGTTACCCTGCAGCGCCTCCACAGGGATATTAAAGTATTACAATACATGGACATGCAGGTTTTTTCAAGGCAAGAACCATTTTTGTTCCTGCCTTCTATTGTAGCTAAAATAGAAGGATTATTTATGCTGGAGTCATAAAATGCCCTATACAAGTGTGTACCACAAATTACATTGCATGAGGCATGTGATCTGGCTTTCTTCCGCTTTTCATGAAAATAGGCAACCACCCAGGTAACTTGCAAACGTTGTGGTCTGCTAAGAGGAACAACTGGTCAAGTTGTGGCTAAATTCCACCCAGAAGTATTTGTGGAAAAAGCGTTGTATAAAGCATTGTACCGATGTTAAACTGAACCCATCATCCAAATGGCTGCTTTTTTCCAAAAACAGTACCACACCTGTCCATAGGTCATGTGTGGTATTGCTGCTAAATCCCATTCATTTTATTGGAACTGTGCTCCAATACCGGTCACAACTCATGGACAGATGTGGTGCTGTTTTTGGAATCAAACTGTACAAAGTAGGTGATCACTTAATGGGCTGGAAATGTGCCCATCAGGTTTGGACTAAAACCTCTTATTTATCCAGAAACAACACGGCTCAATATGTCCTGTGGAGAACATTTTCACCTAAAGCCACTTGTAGGGTGTATTTTTTGGGTCCATATTACAAAAATGCTATATGACGCTGTACATATAAGTATACTGTGGGCCTTCAATCCATTTAACTGAGGAGCCTCAGTCTGACACTATTGTCTTAATCCAGAAATAAGCTCAGAATAGTTGTCTCTTACTCAACAGGGAGAAGAAAAAAATAGGTTGCACTCCAACAATTGAAAAATTCATTTTCTTATGGTATATCCTTAACGGACCACTGCATGTGTCCATAGTTATGAGGTCGGCAAATATGGACACATGCGATGGTCCATTAAGGATATACCATAAGAAAATTAATGATATTTAAAGAATGGAGATTCTATTGAAAAAGATCTAATCTAGATCGAAACGTCTTGTTATTAGAATCTTTGATAAAATGCGTGTTGATATGGATCGCCATATATGAAGTCGGCTTTTTTATATTTGTCATTTTGGAATGATTAAGTTTTGCAGAAAATAACAATTTTAAAATGTTTTTTTTAATTGTTGGAGTGCAACCTATTTTTTCTTCTACGTGTATTTTCTTTTGGTGTGCACCCTCCAAGGACCGTGAGTGCCGAGGACATAATTTCTATAATTACTCAACAGGGGACACCAGAAGTTCCTTCTAGAGAACAGAAGATCTGGGCTTCATCCTGTGGCATGATGGAAGCCAAAGAGAAGAAAAGAGCAGATATATAGCAAAACTTTTTGTATTTTGTGTTCCATTATCACCAATGAATGGAAAAAAACCTTTTAACTCCTACAGCAGGGGATGTGTATTCTTCTCCAAGCCTCCCACATTCCCACGAGTATCTCCTAGGACTGTCTACAAAGATCTCTTGTGCTGCACCTCCGACACGTGAGGTTAGGTGAAGGTTAAATGTCAGTCATAGCTCAAGGTCACTTGACATAATGCCCGAGCTGATCACAATCAAACTCATTAGGATGAAGTTACAGTCCTCTCGTTGTCACAAAGGGACATGTAGAAGAGACGGGAGGCCCCAATGTCTTTTTGGGTAATTGTATCATAGCGCAGGGGATTCACCGTATCCCTGCAGAATTTGAGGCCCATTTCCAGATGACAGGCAGCTATTACAGGGATAAGTAATGGATCCCCGCTCACGGTATTGTCTGCAGCACTATGGCTATACAGACAGATAACTGCCTCTTCCTATCATGACTAATATAGTTGTTATTTATAAGGATTTCATGGATGATTAGCTGCTGCCCCGAAACCATATGTACTTTACAGGAAGCCGGAGATGGATGATGTATATTACTGCTCGCCCAACACTTGCTGTGGCTGTCCTCAATAAAATAGCTTGTAAAAAGAATATAATGTGATACAAACTACTGTTCACGAGGGCTGGTTCAGGCCAGAGGTGCAGGCAAAAACACACCGACTACTGCCTCCAAAAATCAGAAAAAATTATTTAACCCCCACACATTTCATTGATTTCAATTCTCTCAGTGGGGGGGCGCAATAGCACCAAAATATCGGGGGTCGGAATGTGGATTTAGAACAAAGTTCACAGAAAAGTTTTGCTCCTTCTTGAGAGCACTATAAAGGTGTGGGGAGACTTATAAGCCTTGCAGTGCTCCCTGGAAAAATACAACATGCAAATCAACTCTAGAAAAGAAAGCTAGGTCTCTGGTGACACGTACTGGAAGCAGCATCCCTTTCAGTCATGTCTAACCCATTAAGGAGCCATGAAGCTGTTAACCCATTAAGAAGCCTTGAAGCTAAGGGCTGCATGCATGAAAACCATCTAGGTCTAAAACTCACTTTATTGCCCATAGTGACCAATCAGAGCTTCCATTTTATTTCATACAGTGCTCTGGAAAAATGAGAGGGGAGCTCTGATTGGTTGCTATGGGCAACAAAGTGAGTTTTAGACCTAGACAGTTTTCATACGTGAGGCCCTAAGTTAGAAACTCTGTCATAAGGAAGAGAATTCCATCTGCATAGGTTTCACCAGAGACCTAGCTCTCTTCCTTAGAGATTTTTTGGGGATATTACATGCTGAAAACAAAAGATTATACCTGGTCACATGTATCTAGTAAGATCCCGGACATAAGGGGTGACATTTTGGCTATTTCCATAGATATTGGATTTTCAGTTTACCTAGTCAAATTGGCACCAAATACTGACAGTCCCCGGGTTATGAACAGGATAAGGACTGCAGGTTTGTTCTTAGGTCAAATTTGTATGTAAGTCGGAACAGGTATATTTATTACATGTAACTCCAACACAAAAGTTTTTTTTTTTAGTTTTGCAAAGTGCAGGGAAGGGTTTTTGCATTTGTTTTGCTGTCTGTGCCACAGTTAAGAAGATTTCACCGCATGTGCCTTGGTGGCATGCTGGAACTTGTCGTTCCACAGCTACTATTTGCTGTGGAATATGGAACTGCAGGTGCCAGCATGCCCCATAAGTCTCCATTTGTAACTAAGGGACAGATATAAGTCGGAACAGTGTAAGTTGGGGACTGCCTGTACTGGAAAAAGTCAAAAAGAAACAAAAACAACTTTTTATTATTCTTGTAAAAAATTCTCTAGTAGGCAGAAGCCTGGGTTTGTTGGTTTAATAATCCCTTACAGTAAGTGACTGGCTCCAGAATTAGCTCCAAACATTGGTATTTTCAGGGTATGGGCCATGCAGAACCACACAATAACACAACGAAGGATAGCTTGAACGAAAAGAGTGCAATCCTGGTGATTCTTGCCAGGAAAGAGCATTTCTTTTAATTTTAAAATATTTTTTATCAGTCCCCAGATAACGATGCCCTAATTGGGATTTGTAAAACTATATGGAATTAAAAAGTACACTGTATTACAGATTCAAAGATCTCTGCTTGCTGTTGTTGAATGGCAATTCCTGTTTGCATCCAGGGACTAAAACCCTCAAAAAGCCTTACACTTCTCATAGTCAAAGATCTGTCACAATGATATCGAGTCCAGACAATCCTCTTGTCATGGTGTGCATGAAATATACTATTAGCTTTCATTGTATACAACAAAGTTACAATTTTACTCCATATCTTCTTCTAGAAAAATTAAGTTATAAAGAAAAATAGCAGAGATTCATTTATAAATTGTCAAAAGCTCTGGTTTTGAGCAATAAGACGACATCCCATGAGTGCAGCAGACACTTTCCGGTCAGACATACCTCAAAGCTGCATATTCCCCAGATCCTCCTGTCATCTCCTCGACATCCGGTGATTTATCTACGTCTATTCTGTTTTCTCCCAATTGGGAACTTTTTATTTGAAGGCTGAGAAGACATTTCGATATAACTCATCATATTATTAATCCCCTGGGAGTTTCTCTCATTCCACTGCTTCTGAAGAAGTGAGTTAAAGAGGTTTTAAAACCCTATTAGCTCACTCTTAAAGTTATTGGGGGACCCCGAGTGACTAGCTGAAAAACTGTAGTAGGAAAACAAGCGACTTTCTCTCTGAAGAACCAGTCATGTTCATGTATCACACAAAATGATCATTGATTTCATAGGCTGTGGTGGTGCCGCAGAGGAGCTAGCACCTGTTGTCAGGTATCTCTACAGTTTAGGATATGTTCAAACGCATCTTGCATCCGTGTGAACATCCGCTTTTCAGATGCGTCTCTGAGACCGACAGAACGGACCCAGAGATGCATCTAACAATTAGCAGTGACTTTGTCACTACCGACAATGAGAGACACGCAGCGGCCTTCACATGAGAGATCGCCGCTGCCTGTTTGCATCGAGCGTGTCAGGTCCGTCTTTCAAAGAATTGCATGTTAATTCTTTGAAAGACGGACCCGAGAGGGAGGGGTATTTATATAAACAGCGATTGTAAAACTTCTATAATACAGTCTCCTATAAACAACAATATAGCTATATTATTACTGCCCACTACGTACAAGAATATAATACTATAAAACTGCCCTAGAACAAAAATATAACTCTTTTAATACTGCCCTCCTTGTAAAAGAATATAACTACTATAATACTGCTCCTTGTACAAGAAAAACTATATAAAACGCCTCCTATGTAAAAAAATATAGCTACTAAATACGCCCCCCTTTAAAAAATATAACTACTTAATACTGCCCTTTAAAGTACAAAATAAAAATACTATAACACTGCCTCCTATTACAAAATAAACTACTATAATACGCCCCTACTTTAAAAAAAATATTACATAATACTGGGGGCCCTTGTACAAGGTTTTAACTTTTTAATACGCTCCTATGTACAAGAATATAAAAAACATAATACTGCTCCTAAAGTACAAGAATATAACTACTAAAACTGCCTCTATGTAAAAAATATAACTACTAAATACGCCCCATTACAAGAATATAATACTATAATACCCTCCTATGACAAAAATAAAACTACTATAAAACTGCTCCCATGTACAAGAATATAACAAATAAAATACTGCCCTTACTGAAAAAAGAATATATCTACTAAAATTCTGCCCCCCTATTACAAGGAATATAACAAACTATAATACTGCCCCCTATGTACAAGAAAATAACAACTATAATATCCCCCTTATGAACAAGAATATAACAACTAAATTTAATCCCTTTATGAAAAAAGGAAATAACTACTATACTACTGCTCCTTTCAAAAATATAACTACTATAATACTGCCTCCTATTTTAAAAGAATATAACTCCCTATAACATTTGCCCAATGAAACAAGAAATAAACTACTAAAATACGCCTCCTAGGGGTAAAAAAATAAACTACTATAAAAATTTGCCTCCTAATTTTCAAGAATATAACTAAAATTAATACTCCCCTTTTATGTAAAAGGGGAATAAAAATTTAATATAATATGCTCCTTTTTTTTAAAAGGGAATATAACTACTTTAATATTCCCCTCCTAGTACAAAAATATAACTACTATAATACTGTTTCCTTTTAACAAGAAATACCCTACTAAAAATCCCGGGCCC
The DNA here is from genome assembly GCA_025379985.1 of Phyllomedusa bahiana. Lineage (NCBI taxonomy): Eukaryota > Metazoa > Chordata > Amphibia > Anura > Hylidae > Phyllomedusa > Phyllomedusa bahiana. Next base: position 41,357 of record JAODAL010006339.1, on the reverse strand, counting down.
CCTATGTTTGAAGATGAGACTGCTATAATACATATTATTGTGCACAGTTATCTTTGTGGATAAAATAAAACCATTTTTTTAAAAATGACCTTTAACCTTTTCCCCATTTGGAATCGGAATTTTCAAACTGTAGTCCCGCTCCGGTGGGGAACTTGTTGAGACCTTTGAAATTCCCTGGAAATTCAGAAGGGAATGTATTCATGAGTTTTACAAAAGAGCCCTGTAGATAAGAGGTGTTTTCCCAGGGTTAGCACTTATGTATTATCGGGCCCCGGGGGGGGGTTGGGGGTGTTGTGGATTCCTTGGGGTTATTAGTTTCCCTAGGTGATAAAGGATCAATGAATCCCAGGGTGAGTAAAAGGGCCGGCCCGGGCCAACGCCCCTTTAAAAAACTTTTTTCTTGGGCCCTCCCCGGGGGGAACAATAAACTCGCACCCACAGAACCGTCCTCTTCATACCCAGAGCTGGAATAGCCCAAGTCACAATAATTAGGGGAAATTGTTCATTTTTGGAAAAGGGAAATAAAAAACACATAATTTTGGGGCATGATAGGATAATTTTCCCCTTTGGGACCGATAGGTCTAGGCAGGAATTCAATAAGAAACACAGAATATCCGATTGCACGCTTTTAAGTTTTCAACAAAACAAATTAAATCACAAGGGTTTTGTAAAATTCCAACCAGGCAGAATAAAAGTCCAAAAATTTTTGGGACCCATTATGGATGCTTTGAAAGGGCCCCGGGTTCACACGGCTTATTTGCCGAGGATTGGCGCCGTATTCCGGGGCCGGGAATTTTGCGCTTCAATACGGCCCCAAATTCCGTCGGAAGTCATTACGGAAAACCCAAATGCTCTCATAGAAAACCCAGTGGAATCCTTTCCGCTCCTCCCCGCTGGGGAAAAAATCCGCCCCCGGGGGGGAGGAAAGTGACATGAAATTTTATTACGGGCGGACGCCCGTAAAAAATTTCATTGCCCCTTATGGGGGGGGAGGGGCCCCGCCCCCCCCCGGCCCCCGGGCCCCCCCCCCGGCCCGCCCCGTATTCCCCGGGGATTTTTTGGGCCCTCAATAAGGGCGCACAAATCCCCCTTTTGAATAAGCCGTGTAAACCCAAACAGGCCAAAGGGGTTTTGTTACAAACGGCTTATTTCAGGGCGAATTTGGGGCATAATAGGGCCTGAAATGCGCCCCAAAATACCCCGAAATTTACGGTATTCATAGCTCTTATAGAAAGCTATGATTCCCTTTGTCGTTTTCCCCTTTTCCCCCCGCGTACCCCCAAACTTGGGGGAAAAGAAGTAACGCCCCTGCAAGAGGGCCAAAGGGAACAAATTGTTTGCAAGTGGGGTTATAACAGAACTTTAAATTTTGGGTGCCCTGTGCGTGAAAAAAAGTTAGACATATTCAAAATTTCTTTTGGGGAGGGAAATGGATAGATAATAGGATAATCGGCAGCTATGATGTACAGTTTACAGCTAAACATGTCGTCGGCCTTTATAAGTGATATGGAAGTAGCCTCAAAGGGGCTATTCTGTCCTTGTGGGGGGTCCAAATTAGCTTAAAAATAACAAAGGGTGCACCGAGAAAGAACATCACAACATGCCTTGCCTGCTAATGAAAGTGCTTTCTGCCTTTATTCACAAAATGGCAGGCTTTTTATACTTTTGCAAATTAGTAGATAAGGAAGCATACAGTACCTGGCTTGGGGTCTATTGCAACGTCCCTTAATCTACAGACCCACCCTCAAAAGCTCAGAATGTTTGGACACGGGTGTAAATTCTGAAGAGGTGCCATCTTGGATTACACGACCGATCTCTACAAACTACTACAGGTGGCCATTTTGGTTAACATATTAGTGACAATAAATATACAGACAGCTTTTACATGCTGTATTTGATATATGTGCCCTATATATATATATATATATATATATATATATTTTATATTATATATATATATATATATATATATGAGGTATATACTAACTAATACATTAAAATGGAGACACAAAGGATCACACATATACAACCTTTGTTTCCCATCCACTACATAAGTACATGGGGAGCGTGAGTATATCAATTATGCCAATAACAGTCATTTGATTTACAATATCTTAATGGTTCCACCAGATGGGTAGTAATATATTTGGCCTACCACATTACACTATATATATTGGTATCTGTTATTGGGTGTGGATCATCTTTATGATTAAGATAGCGTTGAGAATGTGAATAAATCCCTGATGAACCCCGATAATTGAAAAAAAAGGGGGAAACACGTAGGATAGTAATATTGGGATTAATATCTGTACGACCATCTTCTTTTCTTCAACAATTTATTTGTTGTAGGTAATTTTGTTATTTTGATCTTTATATTTATGTATATTGATTATTAGTATGAGGATGGGGTCGCCCTTATCGGGGCGGTTGTCCTACATGTTTTGATAGGTAGGCTTCTAAATAGTTGATTAGATATAGGCTATATTATTTTTATGACGGATATATTAAAATTATGTTTTAGAGTAACTTATGGGTAGATAACCTCATTTCTGTGTTGTGAAATGATGTACAGTTGAAACCAGAAGTTTCCATCTGCCATATAAAAAGCCCCAGTCTACATGTTTTTCTCACTATCTGACATGAAATCAGAATAAACCTTTCCAGTTTTAGGTCAATTAGGAACCAAAATTATTTATATTTGCAAAATGCCAGAATAATACGAGGGAAATAATTTTTTAAGGCATTTTTAATAACTTTCTGCAAAGTCAAAAGTTTCCATACATTTCTTTATTTTTTGTAGCATTCCCTTAAAAACGTAGGACTTGGGGTAATTTTTTTTTTGGATCCTTCCACAACTTCTCACTATATTGGTGGGAAAATTTTGGGCCCTTTCCTCCTGACGAACGGGTGTAACTGAGCTTTTTTGGGGGTCCCCTTTGCCCCCCTGCCTTTTTTCAGCTTTCCCCAACATTTTCAATAGAATGAGATCGGGGCTTGTGAGGGGCCACTCCAAAACATTGCTTGGTTCTCCTTTACCCACTTTGAACCATTTGGCATTGCTTGGGGGTCATTGTCCTTTGGAAGCCCCAATTTCACCAAATTTTAACTTCCTGGCGGGCGAGAAGTTGCTTTCACTATTGCCACATAATCTTCTTTCCTCATGATGCATCATTTTTAAAGTGAACCATTCCCTCCTGGCAAAACACCCCCAACTTTAATGCTGCCCCCCGGGGGGTTTCACAGTTGCGATGGGGTTCTTAGGCTCCGCTCCCCCTTTTTTCTCCAAAAACCCGGGTCCCTTGGGGCCAAACATTAATTTTTAGTTTCGTCAACCCACGAATGTCTCAAAATGTGGGTCTTTTGTTCTGTGCTTTTGCAAACATTAATCGACTTGTTTTGTTTCTCTTGGAAAAGGGTTTTCTCTCTGGCAGACAGCCTTTCGCCCTTTTTCTACAGTACTTGTTTCACGGGGTGGATAATGACAAACTTACCATTTCCCCGCCAGCATCTTCAAAAAGGTCTTTTGCTTTTGATCTTGGGTTTAGCACATGTCGGACCAAAACTGTTCATCTCTAAACCAGAATTATCTCCTTTCCGAGTTTTTGATTCTGACATTTTTTGCTTCTTTGTACTTTTTATAAATTTTTTGTACAATGAAAAAGGCACCTTCGGTATCTGAAATTTCACCCAAAGGATACAAGAAATTTTGCAAATCCACAATTCTCTTCCTGATATCTTGGTGGATTTCTTTAGACTTTCCCATGATGTTACACAGTGTGTTTCTGGTGTGCTTTAATAATATATCCACAGGTGTGTTTCTTATTAACTCAGTAAACCTATCAGAAGCTTTGAAAGACATGAACTCATCATATGGGCTGTCCCAAATTGTTTAAAGGCATAGTAACCCTATTGTATGTAAACTTTTGACTTTGCAGAAAGTAATAAAAATACCTTAAAAATTCTCTCTCTCATTATTCTGGCATTTGGAAAATAGAAATAATTTGGTTCCTAATTGACCTAAAACGGGGAAGGTTTATTCTGATTTCATGTCAGATAATGAGAAAAACATGCAGATAGGGTTTTTTATATAGTGGATGTAAACTTCTGGTTTCAACTGTAGAACGGAGTTAGATAGAATGAAAGATAGATAGATAGATATGAGATAGATAGATATGAGATAGGTATGAAATAGATATCAGATAAATAGACACATATGAGAGAGGTAGATATGAAAGAAATAGGTATTAAACAGATACAGAGATAGGTTATAGATTATAGATAGATGCTCTCACAGCTGCCTACTATATTACATTAGCTGCCACATATTGGATCCGCATTGTTGGAAGGATGGAACTATGTTACAAAGTCTCAGAGAGACACAAAACTAGTTGTGAAATTGGATGTCAGAAATCTTTTTTGGGATGATATCAAGCAGTAAGAAGAGGAGACGGTTAAAAGCTCCATGCTCCAGAATAGCTGATATGGTTGGCACGTTCTGCAGCGGGAAGACGTCTGTGATGGCAACACATCTAGAAAAATTCTTCCAATTTTAACATTCCATTTTCACTGTCTTTTTTGGACTTTGTGCGTCGCACCAGCCGCTTGCAGAACTTTGTGACTTGGCGGAGTTCCCTGATGGTTTTTAATCAAACCTCCACCTTTATCCCAGTTATGGGAATTTACAGACCATAATCACTTAAAAGCCATTAAAGGGTTTTCCTAACGCAAAACATCTGTGACCTCCTCCAAAGATTTTCACATCAAACTGATGCAAATCAGCTCGTATGCCTGGACAGAGCACTTACTGAGGGGCTGCATGTGTTTAAAGACCATGGTGGGTTGTAAATTTTCAACATGACGCTTCCAGCTCTGCTAACATCAGTCGGAGACACCTTAAACACAATTTCACCTACAATCTTATCAGTGGGTTTAACAGGTAGAGCGGTATCATACCCGACAAAGTGGTAGTACCATATGAAAGTGTATGGAATCTCCAGGGTAAAACATTTTGGGGAAGAAAAGAAAATGGAATAATACTACCTTGTAGTGCAATATAATATGTAATAAGAAACCAAATACTGTGCCGATAACACTAACATAGTGCCATGCAGAACCTAAATAGTCCTACAGTACTATGTTAATAACAGTACTGTACTTCACACTACAGTACATTACTTACATAATAGTGGTATATGATAAACTTGTAGCAGAGCCATAAAGTTCTCGAATAATACTGCCATATAGTGTCTATTACTATATAACATACAATGAACGCATACTAGTGACATACAATGCCCCAAAAACAGTGCCTTAAGCCATGTTCACACGACTTAATTGCGGGACATATTTCACCCCGCAATTGCACCGTGAGTATGGGGGCAGGGCGTACACATGTCACTTCTCTCCCCGCTCGCCATATTGTCGGCAGTATGAATGCATACCAGTGACATTCAATGCCCCGAAAATAGTGCCTTAGAGTGCTTGAACACTGTAATACAATAGTACTATATAGTGAACATACAATAGTATCATACGGTAAACACATAAAATAGCCATCTTTTCCATTGGGCGCACTAGGCAGTTGCCCGGGGGCCCCAAGTTGTGTATGTATGTCACAGGAATACAAGAAACATACCCTGGATCCCCAGGGTTTTGGCTTTGTTTAAATTAAACTGTTTGTCTGTTTTTTAGGATGTGCAAGCAGTTAAAAAAATGGTGGAGAAGGACCAAAGGCCCCCTTTCACTGCAAATAGCCCTTGAAGGCTGCCGGTGTCCAGATATAAGTGGCGTGATAACATGGGTTTGCTTGGGGGCGGCTCGAGGCATGGCCTAGTGTGATGTCATGTATCTGGGCAGGGCCCACTGCAGTGCTCTGCCCAGGGGCCCATAATGCTGTTAAGACAGCTCTGGATATATGCCATGGCTTTGCAGTTGATTTAGCGTTTGATCAGAAAAACACAAAGCTGCAACACGTAATAAAAGCAATTATAGGGCAAGGAAGACGAGCGTGCTAACGCCAAAGGATGGGATCGGTCATCAGTGTTTCCTACTTGGATGAAACAAAGAAGCTTCAATGTTGCATTGTGGCCTTTTCAATATTCATCCACATAGGCGCATGCGTGCCACTGGCTGCGCCCAGTACTGCAGCCTAGTCCTTTATGTTTTGTCGATTCGTGTTGTACTCACGGACAAGCCCTCTACAATTATGTCAATAACTTAATGATGGGTTTTCCTAAAAATTCCCATCAGGGTGCTTTAACACCGTGCGTTTTTGATGCGTTTTTTTGTGCAGCAATGTATAGCATTAATTGCGGTGTCTTCCTGCACATAAACGCGTCAAAAACGCATCGTGTGAAAGCACCCTTAAAAGGGAGATATGGTGTTGTCCCGAAGCAGGCTGCAGGTGCTTCTATGTTGATCCAAATATACTAAGAGTGCTGTGTATCTACAAAAAAGTTCTCTCCCAGAACCCTAAAGCAACATGTATCTGCTTCTCTCTGCCAATGAATATACTACAATGGGTCCTTCATGGTGGTCCATCAAAATATGGAGCTAAAAGAGACTCTGATGTAAGATCTCAGGCTGATAAACTGATATCACATCAGCATGGGGTCCTCTACAGGTAGTATGAAAAAAGGCCCTCCTCCCCACACAGGTTACACTTCACCACGGTGCACACGCTCGCTGTATGCCCGGGCCTCCCACATTTGAAACATTTCCGTGGCTGATCAGGGTAGAAGCAGACGCCCTTCTCCCGGCCGATGAAGAAGGAGTTGGGCCCAGATGTGGGTGACATTGTGCTCCTGACGCAGCTTAACTAGGACCTTCCACCCTCCAGTCCAGACTCCATCCTCATCCCTGGTCTTAGTGAGGTCAGAGACAGGGTCACAGTGTCTCCTGAGGCAGAGCACAATATCCTGGTAGGGGACAGCTTCATTCCAAAACATGATGGTGACATTCACAGTGTCTGGCCTAGAGATGGGGATGAAGCTGAACTTGTCCCAGCCCTCTCTGTCTCTGAACCTGGTGAAGCTGGACTAGAACCGGTCCAGGTCCAACATGAGCTTGAAGCTCACATCATAGCCCTGCCTGTCAGGAAGATTAATCACTGCCAGGATGCTACTAGGCAGGAAGCCCATTTGGCCACACAAGAGGTCTTGTACAATAAACCTCCTACTGGGCAGATCTTCCTTGGGACCCTTATGCCTGAACCGGACCACATTCCTCCTCTTGAAGGCCTGGCCCGTATAACTGGTATTGGATGTAAAAGATGGTGAACCTTTGCTCCAGGCATTCCCAGGACAGGCATGACTAGCACCGCTCTCCAGAGGGGGCGGTGGACCTTCGAAATGGGCTGTTTGACCACCTGCAACTAGGGGGCTCCACTCCCAAACTGGGGTAACTAATGGGGGAAAACCCTCAGCAGTGGATTGAGCGGTGCCTCATCCCCATCAACCTAACTGCATTCTGCAGCAATAGGACCTACAGGCTGAACCAAACCTGGCTCTGGAGATGGATCAGAAGAGTCCTGAGAGCCTTGCAATGCAGACTCCTGATTTATCCTGCACTACAGGCAGCAATTACCCTGCATACAAAACCCACCTGTGGACCCGCCTGCTTGTTTGCACAGATCCCTCCAGGATAAAGGTCCACAGCCCCTGCTGCAATGTGCTCTCTGCTGGGACTTGTAGTGTCTGCTCTGCTACCACATAGTTACCTTCAGGTAAGTGTCCATGCTGCTGGATACTGTCTGCTGAGCCTGTAGGCTGGAGTTCATGCTGGTGGACAGTGACCGCTGGGACTTGTAGTGCTGGTGAGAGTCCCTGGTCTTGCTGCTTGTCTGGTGTTGCTGTAGATCCTGGTTGCTGCTGTACATTTTTCCTGTACAGATCCCCCTCTTCAAAGGCAAGGCTTGCTGGTCGTAATATAGGCCTGATCACATAGGATTGCTGGGAGTTACTTGTGGAGGCTTTAGGTGACTGTGGACCTGTGCTTGGCCCCTGCCTCTCAAACCTCTCCTGGTTCCTGTAGGTTTCCCCAACAGGTCCCAGTTGCTCCATGATAGTCTCCATCTCCTTCACGGTCTCTCCCAGCTGTACGGCCAGTGACCCCAGCTTCTTGTCCATGAGGTCGTGTCTCTCAGGGATGGCGGCCTTCATCTTGTACATGCATTCGATTTTTTTCTGCAGTAGGACCTTGTTCTTCTTGAGGGTGTTCATTCTCTGCACCAGTGCAGGTATCTGGTCGGCCAGGTGTAGCTCTGGGGCGCACTCTGCCCCATTACTGGGGGGCTCTGGAGGCTGCTGGCTCTGCGCTGCTACTGCCGGGGGGTCACACTCCCTGGATTGGGGACCGGCTCCCAGGTTCCTCTTAGCTGTGGTGTTACTGGCCCCTTGTAGCTTGCCTGCTGTCTTGGTCTCCTCCACCTTACTGCCCACATGTTTGCTGCTCCCAGATCGCGTACGTTCAGACGCCATTATTACCTGCTGCTGCAGATTCTGCTGGATCGTTTGTCTCTCCAGAGAGGTTCTCGGATGTCTGCTCGGGGTCTGGCTGGTCTGCACACCTGCAGGCTGCAATGGCATCTGCTTCACCTGCTGGCCTCCATGCTTCCCCTCAGCACGCTGCAAGCTGGCAGGTTCTTGCTCCAAACTTTTCATTCCATGCTGCTCACCAAAACTTCTCACATCACTTCCATGACTGCTCTTCACTGCACAAACGTCTTCTGTAACTTTGGGATTTTCATCCCTGGATAGTGGAGTCTGGGGGTTAATTCTCAGATTAGGCCGTGAAGCCTGGGCCTTGCTTGGGGAAGTTCCCCTGCCAGGGTGGCCCCGCCCTGGTTTTTCTCCAGACATCAGGAGCTCACAAAAAAACGTCCTCTCTCTAGGAGGCAGTATTATAGTAGTTATATTCTTGTACATAGGGGCGGTATTATAGCAGTTATATTCTTGTACATAGGGGGCAGTATTGTAATAGTTATATTTTTGTACATAGGGGCAGTATTATAGTTGTAATATTATTTTACATAGGGGCAGTATTATAGTAGATATATTCTTGTACATGGGCATTTTTACAGTAGTTATATTCTTGTACATAGGAGGCAGTAAATTTTAGTAGTATATATTCTTGTACATAGGGGCGGTATTATAGCAGTTATATTCTTGTACATAGGGGGTTATTTTAATAGTTATATTTTTGTACATAGGGCAAATAATAGTTGTAGTTTTCTTTTACATAGGGCATTAAAATTTAATAATATATTCCCTTTTACATGGGGGCAGTATTACAGTAGTTATATTCTTGTACATAGGAGGCAGTATTATAGTAGTTATATTCTTGTACATAGGGACATATTATAGTAGTTATATTCTTGTACATAGGGTGTAGTTGTAACGCTGCACGCCGCGGTCCGGCACCCGGGCCGCGGCCACTCGCGCCTCCCGGCTCCTGCCACCTCCCGTGCCGCGTACCGGGCGCCCGACCTCAAGCACGGCCAGCCCCGGCCTGCGCTGCGCTACTCCTTACCTGGCCGTGTCCTGCTTCCTCCTTCAGTGCCGTGCGGCAGTCTCTGCTTCTGCCTGCACTATCCCGGCCGGCCACTAGGGGTCACTCGCGAGCAGCTTCCTAGATTTAAAGGGACAGTACCAAATTGGTGTTCTTTTCCACCTATGGCCTTTGAGCAGGGATACCCCTTCCTGTCGTCGGCGCCCAGTTGTTGAGGTCCCTGCGTTAGCTAGCGTTCTCTCTCACGGTTCCGTAGCCTCTACGTTTCCGCTCCTGCCTTGCCAGTCCTGCCTTGCCAGTCCTGCCTAGACCGTCCTGCCTACCTTGGTTCTACACTCCGGTGTCCTGCCTTCTCAGTTCCACGCTCCGGTCAGCCCTGTGTCCGCGCTACCTGCTTCGGCTGTCATCGCTGGGTCCTGTGTTGGGAGTAGGGACCTGGGGGATTCCCTGCGGCAAAGCCCGTCCTGCCTTGCGACGGGCTCCGGTGAAGACAAGGGGCCCCTTAGACTCCGCTCCCTGGCGTAGGTTATGCCAACTCCGAGCGGTGACCAGTGGATCCACTCCCCGCTCGCTGAGCGGTCCTGACAGTACAACTGGGCCATGGATCCCGCCGATCAACCGCTTGCAGACACAGAGAGCCTCATGGCTGAAATCACGTGCCAGGGTGCCCGTCAAGAGCAACTTTTCGTCATGCTCCAGAACCTCGCAGCGCGACTCCCAGAACCACCTGTGGCTGTGGCTCCGGCACCTTTCTCCATTCCGGTATTGCTCCAGTACCTGCAGCATCTAACAGTTCTTCCCTGCACCTGCCTTTGCCACCTCGCTACTACGGGGATCCCAAGGCCTGCCGTGGATTTTTGAACCAGTGCACCATCCACTTCGAAGTCCTGGCACATCAATTTGCTACTGACCGGGCTAATGTGGCCTTCATTATTTCCCTCCTCTCCGGTTAAGCACTGGCCTGGGTGTCACCCCTGTGGGAACGGGGAGACCCGCTGACAGCCAATGTAGCAACTTTCCTGTCTGCCTTCCGCAAGGTGTTTGAAGAGCCGGGACGAGCTTTCTCCGCCGCCTCTTCCCTTCTTTGTCTCCAACAAGGTGACTCCTCGGTGGGACAGTATGCTATACAATTCCGGACTTTATCCTCAGAGTTGTCCTGGAACAACGAGGCCCTGGTCGCAGCCCTCTGGGAGGAGTTGGCTGGTCGTATTAAGAATGAACTAGCGGGACGTGATCTGCCCACCAGGCTGGACGACCTCATCACCTTGGCCACCCGTATCGACATCCGTTTCTCGGAACGTCAACAGGAGGTTCGGCTTCAACGGGAGAATTATCGCCCCCTTAGGAGTCCTCGCCTTGCACCTGTCTTCCAGCGTCCCCTGCAGCCTGTCCCTGCTCCCAAACGGAGGAGCCCATGCAAGTCGATAAGCCCCCCTTCGAGGAGAAGACTCGCAGGCGCAACCAAGGACTCTGCCTCTACTGTGGGGGCCCAAGATCATCTGCGTAGGGAGTGCCCCCTGCGTACGGAAAACTACAGAGCCTAGGCTTCGTGGGAGGGCGATCCTGGCACGGGAACTCTCCCTCTCCCCCATTGACCATGATGGGGCACTCTAACGCTTCCCTCCGGGTTTATGCCTTCGAGTTGCCGCCTTTGTGGAACTCTGGATCGGCCGGGCAACTTCATCCACCCTGCTCTTGTGGATAGGTACCGGCTGCCAGTGATTACCTTGGACAAGCCTCTCTCCGTTTCATCCGTGAATGGAGAAGTCCTCTCCTGTACCATCCGGCACCGCACGCAGCCCCTTAAGTTGCGTGTGGGAGTACTACATCAGGAAAATATCTCTTTCCTTTTCCTGCCATGCTCCTCTAGTACTCTCCTCCTGGGGCTTCCATGGCTTCCTGACCACTAACCCACCATTGACTGGGAAACAGGATAAGTCACTCGATGGGGCACCCGGTGCCATTCTGTCTGCATTTCGGCACCCTGTCCTCCATGGCTAGTGGGTGCCTCGACCCTTCTTCCAGCCGGTTCAGCTCCATCAGTCCTTCCAGCTCACTATCGGGAATTTGCGGATGTGTTCTGCAAGAAAAAGGCAGAATTTCTTCCTCCTCACCGGCCCTACGATTGCCCTATAGAGCAGCAGCCAGTATCTACGCCTCCCCGGGGTAGAGTGTACCCCTTGTCTCGGCCTGAAACTGAGGCTATGTTGGCATATATCAAAGAAAATCTGAAAAAGGGCTTTATCTGCAAGTCTTCATCTCCCGCAGGGGCCGGCTTCTTTTTTGTCGAGAAGAAGGACGGGTCCTTGTGACCGTGCATAGACTATGGAGGCCTCAATAAGATCACTATCAAAAATCGTTACCCACTGCCGTTGATTTCGGAGCTCTTCAATAGGTTCCAAGGAGCCACGGTCTTCTCCAAGCTTGATCTTCGGGGCGCCTACAATCTGATCCGAATACGTGAGGGGGACGAGTGGAAGACCGCCTTTAACACTCGCAATGGCCATTACAAATACTTGGTCATGCCTTTTGGCCTCTGCAACGCCCCTGCTGTATTTCAAGAATTCGTAAATATTACATTGCTGATACACCCATCCCACAACACATAAACTATTCTTAGAAAAACTCTCTTATATATTCCGGATGGACTGGGTGAAAACCTCTCTTTACTAGGAACAAAAATGCAAACAGTTCTATCAACTATGAAAAACTTTATTAAATTACTACCAGCTCATGTACGATTAAAACTTAGGCAATGTTTTAATTTCACCGCCTGTTATATGGCATACCAAATCGCCGGAGATGACCCTGACTGGTAATATCCCTCTTGTGTGGTGTTGTCAATACCTTAAGAGATAATGGATCTCTCACTCTCTTCTGGATGAGCCAGGCGCCCCTCCACTCCCCTTCTCCCTGGGTTCCCCCCCTTCTCCCTGTTTTGTCATTCTTAAGGTTCCACCCTTATGCCGTTCAAACTCTCTTCTTAGACCTTGGAGTGTCTCCTCTGGACGCGACTAATTGATCCTGGGTGACTGCGCCTGTCTCGTGCCGCAGGCGATACGGCCCTAAATGAAGCAGCATAACTGATTCCATTGGCTGCTCCATCTGGTCGCGTCAATAGGTGACATCTATGAAGTCTCTTATCTATGTATCGTCTCTAGTGAACAGGCTGCGACCTTTCAACCCGACCCATGTAATGGGTCCAGCTTTACAGTTCCTCCTTCAAGGACTATGACCATATACTATTGTATTTCCCGTAATGTGGCCGTCATGTTGACGGTTAAACTTGTTAATTTGTGTTCAGCTTTGACTTTGTTCTTTTTTATTATTGACTACCATAATCCTTGCTACACCGCAATCTCTGCTATTATGCCTACTATGTTGTTTATAGTGAATGAGTAGAAGGGCCTCATTTGTTTCACTTGTTTCAAGTTTTGTATTTCTCTTTCTTGCATTCCTAAAAAATTCTCAAATAAAAACATGTTGGTAAAAAAAGAATTCGTAAATGACATTTTCCGAGACCTTCTCTACCACTGTGTACTAGTCTACTTGGATGACATCTTAATCTACTCTCCGGATCTAAAATCTCATCGGGCTCATGTTCGTCTGGTACTCTCCCGCCTTAGACGCAACCATCTCTACGCCAAGTTGGAGAAGTGTCTATTTGAACGAACCAGTCTACCATTCTTGGGATACATAATCTCTGCGCAAGGTCTTCTCATGGATCCAGAAAAGTCTTCGGCAGTATTGAACTGGCCATGCCCTGTCGGTCTTCGAGCTATCCAGCGGTTCATCAGTTTCTCCAACTATTACCGCCAATTTATTCACGCTCATAGCTCCTATTGTCGCCCTCACCAAGAAAGGCAGTAACCCTTGTCTATGGACCTCTGAGGCTGAAGAAGCCTTTGCTCAGTTAAAAGCAGCCTTTGCCTTTGCCTCTGTTCTTCATCGCCCGGATCCGGAGAGACCCTTCTTTCTGGAAGTTGATGCGTCCTCGGTTGGAGCTGAAGCCGTCCTTCTACAAAAAATGCCAAAGGCAAGTTCGTTACCTGCTGCTTCTTCTCCAAGACTTTCTCACCTGCTGAGAAAAACTTCTCCAGTGGAGACAGAGAACTGTTGGCGATCAAACTGGCCTTGGGTGAATAACGGCATCTTCTGGAGGGCGCTCTACATCCAGTGACCATCTATACGGATCATAAAAACTTTCTATACCTACAGACAGCACAACGCTTGAATCCTCGTCAGGCCCGGTGGTCGTTATTCTTTTCTCGTTTTAACTTCATCCTCCATTTCCGGCCAGCCGCAAAAAACCTCAAGGCCGATGCTCTGTCCCGGGCAACGGATGCCTCCGACTCTGAATCTGAACCGCAGTACCTGATCCCCCCGAACGTCTGGTCCATGCCGCACCCGTAAGGTTGCGGGAAATTCCGCCTGGTAGGACCTTTGTGCGCCCCGCCCTGAGGAAACGCATTCTGTCCTGGGGTCACGCTTCCAAAGTGGCCGGTCATGCTGGCTATCGTAAGTCTCTCCGCCTCATCGCACGTCACTACTGGTGGCCCTCCCTCGCACAGGATGTCAAGGATTTCGTGGCTGCTTGCCCTAACTGTGCCCAGAGTAAGAGTTCTCGTCTTCGACCTGCTGGTTATCTGTTGCCATTGCCAGTGCCCGAAGTACCATGGAGCCACATCGCTATGGACTTTGTGACTGATCTTCCGTCCTCTAAGAGGTGTTCGGTTGTCTGCGTCGTGGTGGATCGATTCTCCAAGATGGCACATTTCACACCTCTGCCAGGTCTTCCTTTTGGCTCCACAACTGGCTTCATTGTTCGTACAGCACATCTTCCATTTACATGGAATGCCTTCTAACATCGTCTCTGATAGAGGAGTACAATTCACCTCTCGCTTCTGGCGTGCCTCATCTGCATATCACCCACAGTCTAATGGCCAAGTGGAGCAGTTCAACCAGGTCCTGGTGAACTCCCTGCGCCAATTTATTTCAGCTTGGCAAGGCGATTGGGTCTCTCTGCTTCCCTGGGCGGAGTTCACTTACAACAACCATACTAGCGAGTCCTCAGGTGAGTCTGCCTTCTATGTGGTGTTTGGTCAACATCCTTGTCTTCCTCTGTCACTGTCTGCCTCTTCGGAAGCTCCTGCTGCCAACACCCTAGTACGGGACTTTTCTCAAATTTGGCGACTCACCCGTCAAAATTTGTGTCACGCAGCCACCCGGTTTAAGGCGCAAGATGACAAGAAGCGCAGAGCACCTCCTACATACCAACCTGGGGATAAAGTTTGGCTCTCCTTCAAACACATCCGCCTCCGAGTTCCTAGTTTGAAGTTTGCACCACGCTATCTTGGTCCTTTCAGCGTTCTACGACAGATCAACCCGGTATCCTACAAACTCCGCTTACCTCCCTCCCTTCGCATCCCCAATGCATTTCATGTGTCTCTCCTGAAACCGGTAATTCTCAAGCGGCATTCAGGCAAGGCGGTTCCTGTTGCTGCACCTCCTAATACCGAAGATATCTACAAAGTAAATGAAATCCTGGACATGAAGCGTTCTAGAGGCAAGACTTACTACCTCGTGGATTGGAAGGGCTTCGGGCTCGAGGAGAGGTCCTGGGAGCCCCAAGAAAACATCAACGCTCCCACTCTCATCCAACGTTTTTACAGACTCCGGTTTTCTGGTAGGAGGGGCCCTAAGGGGGGGGAGCTACTGTAACGTCGCACGCCGCGGTCCGGCGCCCAGGCCCCTCCCGGCTTCTGCCACCTCCCATGCCACGGACCGGGCGCCCGACCCCAGGCACGGCCAGCCCCGGCATGCGCTGCACTACTACTTACCTGGCCGCATCCTGCTTCCTCTTTCAGCGCCATGCGGCAGTCTCTGCTTCTGCCTGCACTATCCCAGCCGGCCACTAGTGGTCACGCACGAGCAGCTTCCTAGATTTAAAGTGACAGTACCTAATTGGTGTTCCTTTCCACCTATGGCCTTTGAGCATGGGCTTTATAGAGATACCCCTTCCTGTCGTCGGCGCCCAGTTGTTGATGTCCCTGCGTTAGCAATGTTTGCATGCGTTTGCTAGCGTTCTCTCTCATGGTTCCGTAGCCTCTACGTTTCCGCTCCTGCCTTGCAGGTCCTGCCTTGCCAGTCCTGCCTAGACCGTTCTGGCTACCTTGGTTCTACACTCTGTTGTCCTGCCTACTCTGGTTCTCCGCTCTGGTTATCCTGCCTACTCAGTTCCACGCTCCGGTCGGCCCTGTGTCCGCGCTACCTGCATCGGCTGTCACCGCTGGGTCCTGCGTTGGTGGTAGCGACCTGGGGGATTCCCTGCAGCAAAGCCCGTCCTGCCTTGCGGTGGGCTCTGGTGAAAACAAGGGGCCCCTTAGACTCGGCTCCCCGGCGTAGATTACGCCAACTTTTAGCGGTGACCAGTGGATCCACTTCCCGCTCACTGAGCGGTCCTGACAGTAGTATTATAGTAGTTATATTTATGTACATAGGGTGTAGTATTATATTAGTTATATTCTTGTAGATAGGGAGCAGTATTATAGTAGCTATATTCTTGTACATAGGGGCAGTATTATAGCAGTTATATTCTTGCACATAGGGGGCAGTATTGTAATAGTTTTATTTTTGTACATAGGGGCAGTATTATAGTTGTTATATTCTTGTACATAGGGTGCGGCATTCTAGTAGTTATAGTCTTGTACATCGAGACAGTATTATAGTAGTTATATTCTTGTATATAGGGGCAATATTATAGTAGTTATATTCTTGTACATAGGAACAGTATTATAGTAGTTATATTCTTGTACATAGGAGCAGTATTATAGTAGTTATAATAATAAGGGGCGATATTATAGTAGTTATATTCTTGTACATAGGGGGCAGTATTATAGTAGTTATATTCTTGTGTATCGAGGCAGTATTATAGTAGTTATAATCTTGTACATAGAGAGCAGTATTATAGTAGTTATAATGTTGTACATAGGGAGCAATATTATAGTTCTTATATTCTTGTACATCAAGACATCATTATAGTAGTTATATTCTTGTATATAGGAGCAGTATTATAGTAGTTATAATAATAAGGGGCAATATTATAGTAGTTATATTCTTGTACATAGGAGCAGTATTATAGTAATTATAATTTTGTACATAGGGGCAATATTATAGTAGTTATATTCTTGTACATAGGGAGCAGTATTATAGTAGATCTATTCTTGTACATAGGGGCAGTATTATAGTAGTTATAATCTTGTACATAGGAGGCAGTATTTTAGTAGTTATATTCTTGTACATAGGAGGCAGTATTATGGTAGTTATCTTCTTGTACATAGGGGGTAGTATTATAGTAGTTATATTCTTGTACATAGAGGGCAGAATTATAGTAGTTATATTCTTGAACATAGGAGGCAGTATTATAGTAGTTATATTCTTGTAAATTGGAGGCAGTATTATAGTAGTTATAATTTTGTACATAGGGGGCAATATTATAGTAGTTATATTCTTGTACATAGGAGGCAGTATTATAGTAGTTATAATTTTGTACACGGGGGGGCAATATTATAGTAGTTATATTCTTGTACATAGGGGGCAGTATTATAGTAGTTATATTCTTGCACATAGCCATTGTGACTCTTCCTTGTGAGTCTTCCAATAGCCATTGAAGTAGTTATTATAGCTCCATGACGAATTTAAGTATGATATTAACCATTGTCTTGTTGACCATGATGGCTGCAGGGGTTTGAGACCAAGTTTATGGTGTCAGTGTAGAGCTTGTGATGACAAAGGTCAATGATGGTTTAATTATTTCCCATATGTGGAGGCTCTAAGGTGCAGAGAGGAACACCATAGCACCTGTATTATAATAAACATCTTGATGTGGGCTGCTGGAGCTGCATAGTAATGCTTAATTTGCTCTTCCTGAAGTGTCGCAAAGCTCTCATTAAGGAAACAATGTTAATAGACCTATGGCTAGACAATGACCTTAAAAGTTTTGTCCCCTTCAAAATGTTCTCTAAAAAATTCCTCTCCATTCTTGAGACACTTAGCTAAGCTGTGCGGTTTAGTGCATGTAAAGTGCTCATTAGCCGAGAAAGGCTTTTTTAACATTTTTAGCAACTGTGGGATTTTGATGTGCTAAATCTATTGTTTTATCTCAGGTATCACTTGTAGCCAGTTGACCCCAACGCTAAGTCTGTACCCTAACCTATTGTATGTAGTTTATAATATTGTCATCTTGTGGTGTAGCAAGAAAAGGGGAAGTGGAGGGCACCAGGACCTGGATATGACTCCAACCTCTTCACCTACTATGGCTTCACTGCTTGTCAATCTTATGTACTGTTCCTTCAAGTTATTTTTATCAGGAGTAAACTTAGAAGTAGAAAACAGGGCATTTCCCAGGAGCTCCTCCCTACGTGGCTGATAAGACTCAATGGTAGTTTCTTGGGTTTAGATAGACTACTTGTTACTGCATTGATGGCAAATAAAGCTTACTTACATCATCTGAGTAAGTGATGGTTGGATTTGGGTTACTAATCTTCCAATTGATGGTCCAGTTATATTTTCAATCTTCTTTAGAGTATAGGTATGGGCACAATCAATCGTGCAATTATCCATATTTGATGTTATTGCTTTTCCAAAATGGAAACTAAGGTCGGCTGCTACACCTTCCTCCTGTTTGTTTGGCTGTGTGCAGTCAACTTTTGCGACTGTAGTCACTTAGCGACTACAATTACTTCTGTATGGTCCCTCAGAGAAACTCTAAACATTACCCTTAGTTTGATGACCTAGATTATTTAATATTGTCAGGATATCATTAGTCACTGCCCAGAAACACCCTTTTGCCCATTACCAGATCACAGACCTGTACAACATGGCAGAAAGTGGAGGCCAAAACCACGGGGAACCCCCAGATCAACCAAGAACGGGGCTGGACCTCCTAGAAATGTCCTTGGACCACCTAGAAATGTTCTCAGATCGACCAGGATTGCCCATTTTTGGGTGGGGTTTGCAAAAGCTCCGTCCCTTTGTGATCCGGTTCACAGGCCACTGGAAACCCTTTACAGCGCTGTAAGCAGCCTGGAGGTCATATGTTGTGTAGGTCTGACATATAAGATGAGAATGTTAAATTACATTACGGGTTCGTCCATGCAGAGAGGCGATATGCTCTAACATAGGCAGTGAAGAAGATGTTCCATCTAACAGAAGACAAGGTAGATCTTACATTAATGCAAATGTTACTAAAAAAAACTGCTGTGAGATCAGTCTCCCTACTTTCTTCAGTTGGATTCTGTTCCTCAGTAATATAGTGGTAAATATTAATTATAAGTACGATCACATGGAAATATCCCACAGAGGGTCATATTGATCCTTGGTGCTCAGTGAGCCAAAGAACATCTCTTGACTGGTACAAGTCTTCTTGATGTAAAATGTTGTTTTTATGCCTCTATTTTCCTTTACTTTAATACTGATTTTCAAAGGATGACGCGTCAGTTTTGACAAAAGCAGGAAATTGACACCGTGCTAGATGTGTGAAGGAAGAAGAAAGCTTTAATAAACTTGGCAAAGTCGTTATTTGTGACAAGCCGCATGCAGAACATCAGCAGGAGGCCTAAAATCCCTCACGACTCTCAGCAGGACTTGACGAATAATGAAAATCTTTCAGGAAGACGCTCTTGAAAAGCTATTGCACCGTAAAACAGACCTTTTTGGAAACTCTCAAAAATTACCATTCTCAGGACAACAATGATGATAATCTGAAGTAACTGCTCCAGTCATGGTCGTATGTACCAGAGATATGATGCTGTCAAGGAGTTCTGTCTCGATTGGTAAAACTAGGAGAATCTCATCCATTTGAAAGGCTTGAGACATCGAGTGACCTTCCCTTCTTTCACAGGATCTTTGTACTTAGTTTATTTACTAGACAACATTACTGCTAATCTGGTGACAGTACGTTTTTTCAACCATGTTCTTAAATATCCTATGGATGTCATGGTTAGGGTTAGATTTAGGATTAAGGGGATAAACTAAAATGAGCTATCCATCTTCTACACTGATGTTGTCAAAGGCTTTCCTTCTATATTGGCACCGCCAAGAGATACCTATACTGGACCAAGGGTGACATATATGAACGTTGGTGCATAGAGGCCAGTTCTAAATAGTTTTAAGGCCTGGTCTTCTGGAGGTCATACATACAGGGCAGTGTAGAGCCTATACCACAAGTCTGGCTCAGGCACCACCTTTACCCTGGTTTGGCTGTTCTTCTGCAGGTCATACATACAGGGCAGTGTAGGCCAATACCCCAAGTCTGGCTCAGGCACCACCTTTACCCTGGTCTGGCTGTTCTTCTGCAGGTCATACATACAGGGCAGTGTAGTGCCAATACCACAAGTCTGGCTCAGGCACCACCTTTACCCTGGTCTGGCTGTTCTTCTGCAGGTCATACATACAGGGCAGTGTAGAGCCAATACCACAAGTCTGGCTCAGGCACCACCTTTACCCTGGTCTGGCTGTTCTTCTGCAGGTCATACATACAGGGCAGTGTGGAGCCAATATCACAAGTGTGGCTCAGGCACCACCTTTACCCTGGTCTGTCTATTCTAACTGTTCTGTGCCTAGATATGGTGTCAAAGAATTATAAATGTGTTTAATCCTTCGTCTTCACCCCCAGAATGCCCAAAATCTTTGACGCATTAAAAAGTGTCGTCGGCGCATTACAAAAGCACCTATTGTGCCAAAGTTTGGAGTGCTGCTATTCATACATTTTTTTGGGCTCAAAATACACCAGAAAACTGTCGCACTCCCAATCATACATGTTGTCCCAACTGTTTAGCTTCTCCAAGGGACGATAAGACTGGAGGCTTTTGTACTTCATTATGTTCTACACTATGACAAAAATAAAGATAATCTGAGGCTGAACCCACATTAGTACTCCCATCTTTACATTCTTTTAGTGCATCAGACCAAGCCTCAGCTATGGAACCAGTATAGTGAACTAGTTTTCAACTACTGCTACTTTTAAGGGGGCTTGGTGGGTACAAGAAGCTGGCTGAGGTCATGCATTGTGATAATGGGACATCTCTGTGTGGCACCATTTTAATTATCTCAGGGAAACCATATTACCCTGGTAACAACTCATGTGGAACAAAAGGCTCTTAAAGTTGGTCACATCCTTAGAGCCAAATCCCTTACAACGATTGAAAATATGAGAGTATTTTAGATTGCCCTACTTAGAAATACAAATACACACAAAGTGTTCCAGTAGCCTTTAAGAGATTTCTATTTAAGTCTCGGCCTGGCAATCTAGACGAAAGCATAAAATATTTGGAGACATCAAATATTAAGTTCCAATAACATGTCATGTCTCTGCCCTGCCAAGGCTTCTGAACAACATGTGTTCCATGGCACAGTGCAATGAAAGCCTCAACTAAAGACCGAGGAAAGTCAGTATAAGCATAGTGATGTGGCTGCACATTGGCCTCCTCTCGGCTCAGCTAGGACTTCCAAGTCTTAGGCAAACTCTTTCTTCATTCTCTTTCCAATACACAACGATCAAAGAGGGAACCACAGAGAAAATTCAAGGCTTCAAACACCTGATAGGCATAGAGACTATGTTAGTTTGGCCCATGATCAGTTCTCAGTTGGTTCATTGGCCTTAGAAGACAACGTGAAGATTGACAGACGTCCTTGAAAGTCATAGAAGATGAAGAATATTCATGACGTGTCTTCAAAAATATTTGCACAATATAATCGTCAAAATGTCTGAATGTGCTGATTGGACAAAACCACCATGGTGTCTTGTGCTGGAATTAAATATAATGTTTCTTATTGGAGAAGTGAGCCATAATCGGTTTGGTCCTGGCTAGACTTGGGTATGGAGTCTCCCCATTTATCGCCCGCAGACACTTCCAGAATGGATTTCCAGTTTTTGATCTCCAGATTTGTGGCCAACTGGTGGGAGGTGCACTGCAGACCTACAACAAAGCCAGAAATGTGTCTAGGGGTTGTCAATGGAATAGCAGACAAGATGATGCAAGACTCAGGATGAGACGGAAGAGTAGTCAAGGAGTCAATACCAGGAGTGGAATTATAGGAACCACTTGACAATTTGGAGCGTAATCCAGGAAACAAGTTAAGGTTAGAATCAGGAACAAATTCAAAGTAACATGATTAAGAAGAGTAGACAAACAAAACCTGTATTGGTACCTAAACCCCCACTAGTCTCTTTTCCAGCTCTTTAACACGACCTACATCTTTCTTCACCAACTAACCCTGCACTCCTTCCCTTATTCTTACCCCTTAAGGCCCAAAACGTTCTTCTTCTGAATGGGTCAGCACCTCATTGTCTCCTAATGCAGTGACAACTCTGAGACAACTACCAATGACGACCTTCTAGAACGATGGTCCTCTCAAGGAAGATGATCCACATGAATGATGTATGATGGAACAGGAAATCTCTTGACAGAGGTGGTCTTATAACAAGATTTCATTGTCTTATTTATGAATTTCCTTATGTAACTTGTTGCCCTGAGGGGGTCAGAATAGAACAAGGACACATCTCGGATATAAATTATTAAGAACGCTTTTTACGCTATTTAGAATCATTCTGGTTTCATGAGTTTCTGTTGATTTTAACTGCTTTTTTAACCTTTTATTTTTAAGAACTGGAGAAAATCTGAATATTGCTTTTTGGTATGAGACAGATGCTTAACCCCTTAACGACCGCCCACTGACTTCTGGCGTCAAGTGGTGCAGGTCGTCTTTCTGCAGCGACGGCAAAAGACGTTGTTGCCTACAGTAGGGATCTGTGGCTCCCAGTGCCGCAACTGCGGAGTTAACAGCTCCATTCCTAGAGCAGTCTCTGTGAAGGACAGGGACCTAAAGAAGCTTTCAATCCCCGGCGTTTAACCCTTTGATTGCATATTCTACTCTGTGCTGATAAGGAGGTAAGTAACTTCAGTCCTGGCAAAACCCCTTTAATGTTTTTTTTTTGTTTTTAAAAAGTACAAAAAAAAAAGTGTAGCCAAAAATAAATAATATAATAAAAATAAATATTTAATTAAAAAAATGTTTGTGCCTACATTACACATATTAGTGATCCACGGGACCATCATAACATGTTATTTAGTATGAAATAATAAAAGAAAAAGTAATGCAGAAAAACACTTTTTTATGTTTATGCTGCAAAAAATAAAAATAAAAATTCGGCAGCAATTTAAATGTAAGCTCAAACACTGCCCCTCAAAGATACAAGAAGTCCTCATACAACTGTGTCATTGAAAAAATATAAAAAGTTATGACTATTGAAATGCAAGGAGGCAAGGACTACAATAAATTAGCTTTTATCTGATCGATACTAATAAGAAAGAGACATGCTACCGTACAAATGATGAAAATCTTGTACAATTGGACTTTGGAAGCGTTAATATAAGCATATTTTTAAAAAATGTGCCGGCTCATTAAAGGTTTTGTCTCAATACATCGATTCATCTCACCTCAGTCCTGTGTTCTCGGTTTCATTTTTGTATTCAGTGACGTGTTAACTGATTTAACTGGCTTCTACTGGCCTGCAGTGAGGAGCTGCTGAGGACACCAGGTCTGTAGCTATAGTAACCAGCACTGGCAGCCTATCAGGAGAGATTGAACAGGTCTGTAGCTATAGCGACCAGTGCTGGCAGCCTATCAGGAGAGATTGAACAGGTCTGTAGCTATAGCGACCAGTGCTGGCAGCCTATCAGGAGAGATTGAACAGGTCTGTAGCTATATTGACCAGTGCTGGCAGCCTATCAGGAGAGACTGAACAGGTCTGTAGCTATAGTGACCTGAGGAGGTGATGCAGCCCATACAAGAGGGGATATCTAGGAATAGGTAGGACACTGTTAATGAACATATACTGCAAAGATACTTGTTTTTGCAGGATCTTCAACATAAAAAGCAGCAATCCCTCTAGTGAGACAACCCTTTTAAGGGATTTTCAGGTCTGGTGCTTAAGGAACTAAGTAAAGGGCAACCTACCTACAGCAATGTAGCCCAGAGGAGATGGGTATTACTAGTTCTCTCATACTAGAGAACTTAAAATATTACAATGTTACCGAATTGTAAAACTTTGGATGTTCTTGGACTATATATCTGAAATGATACCTGTTTACATATACAACTTGGGTATTGACAACCAAGTTATTGTAGCTTTTGTGTTGAGCCCGTGCACTGTATCTGAGTGGTTTTCCCACCATAGAGCAGGGCAGCCCATTGTTATGGCGACTTTAGATGATGCAAACAGTTCAGAACCCAAAGTCTCTATAGGTATCTGTCATTTGATGATTGTAAAGACTCAGTGAAGCTACAAGCTTGTATGAGATGCTCACATCTAATGACAGCACTCAGTACAGGAAGAGGACATCACTTACTGATACTATAGAAGAGAATGTAGGGCTTCATGGGGACATCCCTGGTGGTCTATGGAAGTGAATGAGTACATTTTTAAAAATACAATATCCAATCATTGACTCACCTCCTCAGGCTGAAGTGCAGCCTGGTGCCAGAATTACTACCCCACATCTGGACTGGCAGGAGCTAAGAATACAGGGATCCTGATATACAAACAGCCAGGGACAGGAGTACACTTACTAACACAAACACTGACAGCTAGGGATCCTTGTCATCAACAATCACATAGAGAACCAGGGATTGGAGGTTACTCACTCACACAGACACCGAGAGACGAACACTCACAGAGACAGGCAGGGACAGGAGTACAGTCACTAACACTCACATAGGCAGGGACAGGAGTACAGTCACTAACACTCACCTAGGCAGGGACAGGAGTACAGTCACTAACACTCACCTAGGCAGGGACAGGAGTACAGTCACTAACACTCACATAGGCAGGGACAGGAGTACAGTCACTAACACTCACATAGGCAGGGACAGGAGTACAGTCACTAACACTCACCTAGGCAGGGACAGGAGTACAGTCACTAACACTCACCTAGGCAGGGACAGGAGTACAGTCACTAACACTCACATAGGCAGGGACAGGAGTACAGTCACTAACACTCACATAGGCAGGGACAGGAGTACAGTCACTAACACTCACATAGGCAGGGACAGGAGTACAGTCACTAACACTCACCTAGGCAGCGACAGGAGTAGAGTCACTAACACTCACCTAGGCAGGGACAGGAGTACAGTCACTAACACTCACACTGACAGGCAGGGACAGGAGTACAGTCACTAACACTCACATAGGCAGGGACAGGAGTACAGTCACTAACACTCACCTAGGCAGGGACAGGAGTACAGTCACTAACACTCACACTGACAGGCAGCAACAGGAGTACAGTCACTAACACTCACCTAGGCAGGGACAGGAGTACAGTCACTAACACTCACATAGGCAGGGACAGGAGTACAGTCACTAACACTCACCTAGGCAGGGACAGGAGTACAGTCACTAACACTCACACTGACAGGCAGCAACAGGAGTACAGTCACTAATACTCACCTAGGCAGGGACAGGAGTACAGTCACTAACACTCACACTGACAGGCAGGGACAGGAGTACAGTCACTAACACTCACACTGACAGGCAGGGACGGGAGTACAGTCACTAACACTCCCATAGGCAGGGACAGGAGTGCAGTCACTAACACTCACCCAGGCAGGGACGGGAGTACAGTCACTAACACTCACACTGACAGGCAGGGACGGGAGTACAGTCACTAACACTCACATAGGCAGGGACAGGAGTACAGTCACTAACACTCACATAGGCAGGGACAGGAGTACAGTCACTAACACTCACATAGGCAGGGACAGGAGTACAGTCACTAACACTCACATAGGCAGGGACAGGAGTACAGTCACTAACACTCACATAGGCAGGGACAGGAGTACAGTCACTAACACTCACACTGACAGGCAGGGACAGGAGTACAGTCACTAACACTCACATAGGCAGGGACAGGAGTACAGTCACTAACACTCACACTGACAGGCAGGGGACGGGAGTACAGTCACTAACACTCACACTGACAGGCGGGGACGGGAGTACAGTCACTAACACTCCCATAGGCAGGGACAGGAGTACAGTCACTAACACTCACATAGGCAGGGACGGGAGTACAGTCACTAACACTCACCCTGACTGGCAGGGACGGGAGTACAGTCACTAACACTCACATAGGCAGGGACAGGAGTACAGTCACTAACACTCACATAGGCAGGGACAGGAGTACAGTCACTAACACTCACACAGGCAGGGACAGGAGTACAGTCACTAACACTCACATAGGCAGGGACAGGAGTACAGTAACTAACACTCACACTGACAGGCAGGGACCGGAGTACAGTCACTAACACTCACACTGACAGGCAGGGACAGGAGTACAGTCACTAACACTCACATAGGCAGGGACAGGAGTACAGTCACTAACACTCACACTGACAGGCAGGGACAGGAGTACAGTCACTAACACTCACACTGACAGGCAGGGACGGAGTACAGTCACTAACACTCCCATAGGCAGGGACAGGAGTACAGTCACTAACACTCACATAGGCAGGGACGGGAGTACAGTCACTAACACTCACACTGACAGGCAGGGACGGGAGTACAGTCACTAACACTCACATAGGCAGGGACAGGAGTACAGTCACTAACACTCACATAGGCAGGGACAGGAGTACAGTCACTATCACTCACACTGACAGGCAGGGACAGGAGTACAGTCACTAACACTCACATAGGCAGGGACAGGAGTACAGTAACTAACACTCACACTGACAGGCAGGGACAGGAGTACAGTCACTAACACTCACACTGACAGGCAGGGACAGGAGTACAGTCACTAACACTCACATAGGCAGGGACAGGAGTACAGTAACTAACACTCACATAGGCAGGGACAGGAGTACAGTCACTAACACTCACACTGACAGGCAGGGACCGGAGTACAGTCACTAACACTCACACTGACAGGCAGGGACAGTACAGTAACAAACACTCACATAGGCAGGGACAGGAGTACAGTCACTAACACTCACATAGGCAGGGACTGGAGTACAGTCACTAACACATATGCAGGGACAGGAGTACAGTCACTAACACATAGGCAGGGACAGGAGTTCAGTAACTAACCCTCTAATAGGCAGGGACAGGAGTACAGTCACTAACACTCTCACTGACAGGCCACTCACACTGACAGGCAGGGACAGGAGTACAGTCACTAACACTCACATAGGCAGGGACAGGAGTACAGTAACTAACACTCACACTGACAGGGACAGGAGTACAGTCACTAACACTCACACTGACAGGCAGGGACAGGAGTACAGTCACTAACACTCACAAAGGCAGGGACAGGAGTACAGTAACTAACACTCACATAGGCAGGGACAGGAGTTACAGTCACTAACTCTCACACTGACAGGCAGGGTCCGGAGTACAGTCGCTAACACTCACATAGGCAGGGACAGGAGTACAGTCACTAACACTCACACTGACAGGCAGGGACAGGAGTACAGTCACTAACACTCCATAGGCAGGGACAGGAGTACAGTCACTAACACTCACATAGGCAGGGACAGGAGTACAGTAACTAACAATCACAAAGCAAGCGACAGGAGTACAGTCAATATCACTCACTCTGTCAGGCAGGGACAGGAGTACAGTACCTAACACTCACACTGACAGGCAGGGACAGGAGTACAGTCACTAACACTCACACTGGCAGGCAGGGACCGGAGTACAGTCACTAACACTCACATAGGCAGGGACAGGAGTACAGTCACTAACACTCACATAGGCAGGGACAGGAGTACAGTCACTAACACTCACATAGGCAGGGACAGGAGTACAGTCACTAACACTCACACTGACAGCCAGAGATCCAAGCAAAGTCATTAAAGGGAATCTGTCGCCAATTTTTTTTTACTTATTCAATCAAGCCCCTGATCCATATTCTTTTCCTCTCAGTCGTTTTTATTTCCTGGTTGTAGATTTCTCAATTCAGCCGTCTATATATGATTGTGGGGAAGACATTCTTGCTTGCACTGCTTTAACAGCAGTCAGAGAGATACTTTACAGCAGCTTCATGCACATAGGAGCCTTAAAGGGGTTTTCTCACTACAATGATTGGGTTTTAATTAAAAGATCTTTAAAAAACAAGCAGCTTTGCAATATATGTTCATTACAAATGTCCTACCGATTTTGAGTTATCCCTGGAAGTAGGAGTGCATCAGCTCCTCAAATCCCTATAGCCACCGACCTGTTGATTTTTCTCTCACTGGCTGCCAGTCCTGGTGATTCATCAGTTTCTCAATACAGGTCTGAGCACAGAGCCCCTCCCGCACAGTATGAGGGCACTTGTGATGCTTCTGTAGAGAAGGGAGGGGGAGGGCTCCGGCTTCTGTGTCTGTATAGCTGTGCTGCCTGGATTAACCCTGTGTGTGCCTGCTCCCTCCTGCTCTCTACACAGATTGAGGAGAGCAGAGGTGAGCCTGATCTGTGGTCAGTAGGATGTGACAGCAGTGAAGTGTGTTACTATAATCATGATGTGTCTGTGGAGCTTTAAATATACTAATAGAACAGATCAGGGGGGCATGTGAACGGTTCATATCCCTCCCTGCTCTGCTGTATTAGTGACACATCGTGATTATAGTAACACACTTCACAGCTGCCCTGTGTCTGTTCTGATGGGAGGACAGTGTTTGTGTTTGTTGTTGCTTGAGATGTCCGTGAGATTTGTATGCTAAGCAGGGGGTATAGGAACCTTTACATCCCCCCTGCTCTGCTATTAGCATACACAGCTTCACAGACCTCTGGCTCCATAGCCACTCATAGATCAGCCCTCTCCCTGCTGTCTCCTGACTCTGTGGAGAGGAGCAGCAAGAGCTCGGCCACAGCAGCTGCACAGTGCAGCTGATCCAGCAGTGAGCAGCCTGCAGCAGATCTAGGCAGGCACACACAGGGTTAACTCTGGCAGCAAACCCCCTCCCCTGCCCCTGCTGTATAAAAGTTACTGCAGTCAGAGGATGAGAGCTGTCTGTGTGCTGAGGGGAGGAGGGATGGGGGAAGAGAAGAAACAGACAAGAAGCACGCCCCTGAATTCAAACATCCTTTGCT
The DNA here is from genome assembly GCA_025379985.1 of Phyllomedusa bahiana. Lineage (NCBI taxonomy): Eukaryota > Metazoa > Chordata > Amphibia > Anura > Hylidae > Phyllomedusa > Phyllomedusa bahiana. Next base: position 12,721 of record JAODAL010006339.1, on the reverse strand, counting down.
GCCAGACACACTGAGGTGGGCTGAAAGCCTGTAGTGAGACAACTCCTTTAAGACAGATTCTGTCCCATAGACTTGTATAGGAGAGTTTTCACTGTGAAGGGAGGGGAGAGGGGGAGCTGTGACATCTCCTCTTGTGACTGGTGGATTCTGTGTTATCTGTACACAATGGTGTCTCCTTTCAGTGTGACTCTGCTTTTACTGATAATGAGCACACTGCTGAAAAGCTCTCTAAACAGAACAGGAAGTGTCAGACGATTATTAGGCCTAGTGGCCATAGTGAAAACTGCAGGACTATTGAAAGTGATATGGAAAATTTTAAAAAAATAATCAAAAATTCCTAAAAAAAATGTGTTTAACATAAAAATGTGAGTTAAATAATAAGTCATTTTTTGATGACACATTCCCTTTAACAATCACATAGAGAGTACACTCACTAACAGACAGTAAGGGATAGGAGATCACTCATTAACAGGTACATGGAGAGCAAGAGCTTTTTAATCTGGCTGATAAGCACTGACCATCATTGAACAAGTCATCTGGTGGTTGTTTAGATGGTCTTTCACACTTCATGGCGGAGGAATGACCATGTAGATGAGACCAGAGAGTTTGCACTGTGTCAGCAGCCCACCCCTGTCACATGGGGAGATACTGTCCAATGAACAGTGTTCCACTCAAATTATCCAACCAGCTGGCAAAGCATCCATCGGACTGGAGCCGCTGTCCACTGATAGCCGCTCCATAATCACATAATCGTGGCTTGTATCAGATACTTTGATATGAACATGTCTGTAATATGTTGATAGCGCTATTCCCTATAATAACGTGTACAGGGCCTCCCAAGTCCGCTCCAGCATCAGGAGGAGGTTATAAAGCACAGCTGTGATGAGAGGAAAAATCTAATATCTAAGCCACATTAAACATGAAGAATGAAATACACGGAGCTTTTATGCAGTAACACATCCCCAGCGCCACGTCTGGCAGCTAATAGGGTTCAGTTTCAAAGGCTGCGCGTGTTTACAGCCTCCTCTGCTCGCAGCTCGGAGGTAATGTCATCTTCTTCATCCTGAACGTTCATGTTTATTGACGGAGCCAGATCCCTCTCCCCGCCGCTCATTACCTGCCGCTCCTTACAATCCCTCTTCTTAAGTCGAATGTTCCCCACCTGGTAAACCTATAGCCCTCATCATTTCCACATTCCCCGCCATTACAGAGAGCGGTTTATGAGCTGCTGAAATGTAATGTTAACAATATAATAGAGTTTAATATAGGAATTCCCAGTACCTGGCGCTATACAGGGATTGTGCAATAGGGCTTTCCTGCAGTAACACTACAGGCAGAGGAGGGCGACTGTCATGGCAACCAGAGGGCAGAATACATTACCCAGAGGTGCTGATCAAACCCACTTCCACCATGAGGTGATAACTACGTGGACGGCGCTTCTACATGTGCACTATGTGGCCAGCACTACTATGTGTGCACTACGTGGACGGCGCTTCTACATGTGCACTATGTGGCCAGCACTTCTATGTGTGCACTATGTGGCCGGCACTACTATGTGTGCACTATTTGGTCTGCATTTTTATGTGTGCACTATGTGGTCAGCACTTTTATGTGTGCACTATGTGGCCGGCACTTTTATGTGTGCACTATGTGGCCGGCACTACTATGTGTGCACTACGTGGACGGCACTTCTACGTGTGCACTATGTGGCCAGCACTACGATGTGTGCACTATGTGGCCGGCACTTGTATGTGTGCACTATGTGGCCGGCACTTTTATGTGTGCACTATGTGGCTGGCACTTTTATGTGTGCACTATGTGGCCAGCACTTTTATGTGTGCACTATGTGGCCGGAACTTCTACATGTGCACTATGTGGTCAGCACTTTTATGTGTGCACTATGTGGCCAGCACTTTTATGTGTGCTCTATGTGGTCAGCACTTTTATGTGTGCACTATGTGTCCAGCACTTTTATGTGTGCACTATGTGGCTGGCACTTTTATGTGTGCACTATGTGGCCAGAACTTCTACATGTGCACTATGTGGTCAGAACTTTTATGTGTGCACTATGTGGCCAGAACTTTTATGTGTGCACTATGTGGACAGCACTTTTATGTGTGCTCTATGCGGCCGGCACTTTTATGTGTGCACTATGTGGCCGGCACTTTTATGTGTGCGCTATGTGACCGGCACTTTTATGTGTGCACTATGTGGCCGGCACTTTTATGTGTGCACTATGTGGTCAGAACTTTTATGTGTGCACTATGTGGACAGCACTTTTATGTGTGCTCTATGCGGCCGGCACTTTTATGTGTGCACTATGTGGCCGGCACTTTTATGTGTGCGCTATGTGACCGGCACTTTTATGTGTGCACTATGTGGCCGGCACTTTTATGTGTGCACTATGTGGCCGGCACTTTTATGTGTGCACTATGTGGCCAGCACTTTTATGTGTGCACTATGTGGCCGGCACTTTTATGTGTGCACTATGTGGCCGGCACTTTTAAGCGTGCATTGTGACTGGCACTTCTATGCATGCACTATGTGACTGACACTTTTATATGTGCATTATGGGCGACATGTATGATTCAGGTGCATAGAGGCCAGTTCTAAATAGCTTTAAAGCAGTGTAGAATGCACCAGACTGTATGAACCTGTTCTACTGCAGATCACTTGTAACTTGCTCTGGCTGTTCCAGCAGTAATGCACCCAGTTTTGCCATCCTCCAGTCATAAGTATGTAGAACCATACAGTTGTGGTGCGTCACACCCTCAGAAAGCCCCCCACATCTTAGGCGCATTACAAAGTGCTAGAGAACAGGCCTGCACCAGTTTTTGGGCTGAAAGGACACCAGAATAGTGGCGCAGCCCCATACATACTTGGTGCTCTATGTGTCTGGCACTTCTATGCATGCACTGTGTGGCTGTCACATTTATGTGTGCACTATATGGTTGGCACTTTTATGTGGCTGGCACTTCTACTCTTGCAGTATGTGGCTGGCACTTTTATGTGTGCACTATATGTTTGGCACTTTTATGTGGCTGGCACTTCTATTCTTGCACTATGTGGCTGGCACTTTTATGTGTGCACTATATGTTTGGCACTTTTATGTGGCTGGCACTTCTATTCTTGCACTGTGTGGCTGACACTTTTATGTGGCTGGCACTTCTATGAATGTGCTATTTGGCTGGCAATCTTATGCATACACTGTGTAGCTGGCACTTTTGGGTTTCCACTATGCGACTGGCACTTCTATGAATACACTGTGAGGCTGGTACTTTTATGCGTCCACTATATGAGTGGCCGGAACTTCTACGTGTGCACTATGTGGCCGGCACTTTTATGTGTGCACTTTGTGGCTGGCACTTGTATGTGTGCACTATGTGGCTGGCACATTTATGTGTGCACTATGTGGCCGGCACACTTATGTGTGCACTATGTGGCTGGCACTTTTATGTGTGCACTATGTAGCTGGCACATTTATGTGTGCACTTTGTGGCTAACAATTCTATGCATGCACTTAATGGCTACCACATTATTGGAGACACTGTAATGCCTGTAATCTAATAAAGGCATGGTGTGGTAGTCACTTATATGGGACAGTGTACAGCCATCAGAGTTATGGGGGCACCATGTTTACAGTAATTCAGCGGGGAGTATAGAGGAGTAAGGAAGTTTTAAGATCTCTGTATAAATCTGGTATCAATGGTAATTTTTTCCAACCCTCTCTTGCTGCCAGGGATGGCACTGTAAAATGAGGGTACGCTGTAGGTGAATGGTGAATGTAGTAGCCCCATGGGGTACACTCTGCTGTAGATTGGGATGCCTATGGTATATGGATGCGTCAAGCCAGGAGTCAGAGAGGAGGTTGTTAAAGGGGTTGTTCAGTCAAGTTCAGGATGGGTAAAAGTACAAAAAAAATATATACTCGCCCTCTGTCCGGCGCTGCTGATGCTCTGAAGTGACCCAGGGTCCTGTCATGCTGCATTCATTTATAATGTGGTGTGAACATCTCCTAAGTGGGTAGAGGAATAGGTCCGGGGCCCTTCAGGGTGGCGCGTTAGGGGTGCATGTAACATTTGTTTCTATTCTTCCCCATCCTGGTCCTAGTTAAGGCCTATCTACAGGACTGGACAACTACTGTACTTTAAAGGGGTGTTCCCACCATAGACTTTGAAGGCAAGTCACTAGGCTACGCCTTCACAGTCTTAAAGGTCTTACCTCTGGGCACCGCACCTGTCTGAGGAATGGGCTCCTGAAGGTGCTGGCTCAGATCCAGTCACGCTTACACAAGACTCTCCATTCTGTTCTCTGGGAGTTCCCAGTACAGGGGAGCGCTGTGTTTTCCAGTCTCCTCTATGGGAGTTCCTAGTACAGGGGAGCGCTGTGTTCTCCATTCTGTTCTATGGGAGTTCCCAGTACAGGGGAGCGCTGTGTTCTCCATTCTGTTCTATGGCCATTCCCAGTACAGGGGAGTGCTGTGTTCTCGCTATTCTGTTCTATGGGAGTTCCCAGTATAGGGGAGCGCTGTGTTCTCTCCATTCTGTTCTATGGGAGTTCCCAGTACAGGGAGCGCTGTGTTCTCCATTCTATTCTATGGGAGTTCCCTGTACAGGGGAGCACTGTGTTCTCCATTCTGTTCTATGGGAGTTCCCAGTACAGGGGAGCGTTGTGTTCTCCATTCTGTTCTATGGTAATTCCCAGTACAGGGGAGTGCTCTGTTCTCTCCATTCTGTTCTATGGGAGTTCCCATTACAGGGAAGCGCTGTGTTTTCCATTCTGTTCTATGGGAGTTCCCAGTACAGGGGAGCGCTGTGTTCTCCATTCTGTTCTATGTGAGTTCCCAGTACAGGGGAGCGCATTGTTCTCCATTCTGTTCTATGGTATTCCCAGTACAGGGGAGCTGTGTTTCTCCATTCTGTTCTATGGAGGTTCCCAATACAGAGGAGCGCTGTGTTCTCTCCATTCTGTTCTATGGGAGTTCCCAGTACAGGGGAGCGCTGTGTTCTTCATTCTGTTCTATGGTTCTTCCCAGTACAGGGGAGGAGCTGTGTTCTCTCCGTTGTGTTCTATGGGAGTTCTCAGTACATGGGAGCGCTGTGTTCTCTCCATTCTGTTCTCTGGGAGTTCCCAGTACAGGGAGCGCTGTGTTCTCCATTCTATTCTATGGGAGTTCCCTGTACAGGGGAGCACTGTGTTCTCCATTCTGTTCTATGGGAGTTCCCAGTACAGGGGAGCGCTGTGTTCTCAATACTCTTCTATGGGAGTTTCCAGTATAAGGGGAGCGCTGTGTTCTCCATTCTGTTCTATAGTAGTTCCACAGGGGAGCACTGTGTTCTCCATTCTGTTCTATGGGAGTTCCCAGTACAGGGGAGCGCTGTGTTCTCCATTCTGTTCTATGGGAGTTCCCAGTACAGGGGAGCGCTGTGTTCTCCATTCTATTCTATGGGAGTTCCCAGTACAGGGGAGCACTGTGTTCTCCATTCTGTTCTATGGGAGTTCCCAGTACAGGGGAGCGCTGTGTTCTCCATTCTGTTCTATGGGAGTTCCCAGTTCAGGGGAGCGCTGTGTTCTCTCCATTCTGTTCTATGGGAGTTCCCAGTACAGGGGAGCGCTGTGTTCTCCATTCTGTTCTATGGGAATTCCCAGTACAGGGGAGCTCTGTGTTCTCTCCATTCTGTTCTATGGGAGTTCCCAGTATAGGGGAGCTCTGTGTTCTCTCAATTCTGTTCTATGGGAGTTCCCAGTACAGGGGAGCGCTGTGTTCTCTCCATTCTATTCTATGAGAGTTCCCAGTACAGGGGAGCTGTGTGTTCTCTCCATTCTGTTCTATGGGTGTTCCCAGTACAGGGGAGCGTTGTGTTCTCTCCATTCTGTTCTATGGGAGTTCCCAGTACAGGGGAGCGCTGTGTTCTCTCCATTCTGTTCTCAGAACTCTCCTGTACTCAGAACTCCCATAGAAGAGAATGGAGAGTCCTGCCCAAGCCTGACCGGATCTCCATTCTGAGCTATAACTTTTGGGGGGCTGTTTCTGAGATCAGTGTGAGCCCCACAGGTGACCTGCCCCTAGCTAGTATAGACTAGTGATAGTCCATGGTAGGAACACCCCTTTAAACTGAAAGCAAATTCACCACAGACAGGGCAAGCCTGACACACACACAATTCTCCATACAGAGCGGGGGCTGCTCAGGCGGCCTTACCTCCCTGTGCTGGAAAGCAGGTGTCGCAGGTCTAAATGGCGGCGGTAGGGGTCCTGTCAGCACAGGACAGACACCAGGCCTGAAGCCAGTGAGCCCTGTCCTGGGCGCGAGGCCTGGACCCTTCTCCTCACATCCTCTGTGTGTCCTCTCCCTCACACAGCTCCTCTCCTGTATCCATGGAGACAGGGAGAGGCAGCCTATCCTGCTTGGAGCTCCGCCTCCCTTCTAGAAACCTGTCCCCATGCTCTGTACAGCAGCCTGCTACACCTCAACCAAACTGCACAATGGGCCAACTTTATTCAACACTCAACAGTAAAGTTTTCTATGGTGCCCAGAGCAACCAATCAGAGCACAGCTTTCATTTCTTATATTGCTCTGGAAATATGAAAGCTGAGCTCTGATTGGTTGCTGTGAGCTCTGGCTGGTTGCTAGGGGCAACAATGATTCTTACTATTTGGGCCTAATTGTGAAACTATCTGTGCCCCTAGCAACCAATCAGAAATCAGCTTTAATTATTTCAACGCTGTATTAGAAATAAAGGTTGAGCTCTAATTGGTTGCCAGGGGCAACAAGGAAGGTCTTACTTTTTGGGCCTAACTGTGAATCTATATTGTGGACTGATCTCTGATGACGCAGATGAGAACTAAAGTTCTTGAAAATACCGTCACATAGCGCCATGACTGACACCGCTGTAAACGGAGGGACTGTCATTAAGTCAGGGTCACGATAGGCTCCTATTTTCGTGTAACTAGTATACCACATGTGGCCGTCGCTGTTATTGGCGCACTGTGTGGCTGTCACTGTTCTTGGCGGGCTGTGTGGCTGTCACTGTTATTGGCGCACTGTGTGGCTGTCGCTGTTATTAGGGCACTATGTGGCTGTCACTGTTATTGCGGCCCAGTGTGCCCGTCACTGTTATTGCGGCCCTGTGTGACCGTCACTGTTATTGGGGCCCTGTGTGGCTGTCACTGTTATTGGGGCGCTGTGTGGCTGTCACTGTTATTGGGGCCCTGTGTGGCTGTCACTGTCATTAGGGCACTATGTGGCTATCACTGTTATTGAGGCCCAGTGTGACCGTCACTGTTATTGAGGCCCTGTGTGACCGTCACTGTTATTGGGGCCCTGTGTGGCCGTCACTGTTATTGGGGCCCTGTGTGGCCATCACTGTTATTGGGGCTCTGTGTGGCTGTCACTGTTTTTGGGGCCCTGTGTGGCTGTCACTGTCATTAGGGCACTATGTGGCTGTCACTGTTATTGGGGCCCTGTGTGACCGTCACTGTTATTGGGGCCCTGTGTGTCCGTCACTGTTATTGGCGCACTGTGTGGCTGTCACTGTTATTGGCGGGCTGTGTGGCTGTCACTGTTATTGGCGCACTGTGTGGCTGTACTGTATTAGGGCACTATGTGGCTATCACTGTTATTGAGGCCAGTGTGTAAAGTCACTGTAATTGAGGCCTGTGAACCGTCACTGTTAATTGGGGCCCTGTGTGGCCGTCACTGTTATTGCGGCCCAGTGTGGCCTTCACTGTTATTGGGGCTCTGTGTGGCTGTCACTGTTTTTGGGGCCCTGTGTGGCTGTCACTGTCATTAGGGCACTATGTGGCTGTCACTGTTATTGGGGCCCTGTGTTACTGTCACTGTTATTGAGGCCCTGTGTGACCGTCACTGTTATTGAGGCCCTATGTTTCTGTCACAGTTATTGGGACACTGTGTGATTGTCACTGCTACTGGCACACTGTGTGGCTATCAGTGGTACTGAGCATACTTACCAACTCTCCCGGACTGTGCACTTTCACCCCTCCAGAACCCCTGGAGCCTGTCTCCTGCCACAGGAGGAAGTAAGGGTACCCCCGATTTTCTATAACCAGCTAAGCTAAAACCGAAAGCTCCAGCCTGATACTATCAGAATGGGAAGGTCTATGGAAACTGGTCCCTTCCCACCCTAAAAATACCAGCCCACAGCTGCCCCAGAAGTGGACCTTCACATTAGAGGGCCTGCTTCTGATGGTAACCTGGCTCTTCCCATTATCCCTGATTGTTGGTTACTGGGGTAACACTGGAATTAAATGGAACAAAAAAACAGACACAAAACACAAAAAAACTTTTATTGAAATAAACATTCCCTGCTACACAGCCCTCTTTCACTATTTTATTAAAGAAATCAATCCAACGCTGGTCCTACATAATCCAAAGGGGAAACCTGTATAACAATAAAAACATTACATAAACCATGACACTTCTTAAAGGGAATGTGTTATCAAAAATTATTTATTGTTTAACTCAAATTTTTATGTTCAACACATTTTTTAAGAATTTTTGGTATATATTTTTTTAAATTTTCCAAATAACTTTCAATATTTTTTAAAAACTTCTTAAGTCCTGCAGTTTTCACTTTGGCCACTAGGCCTAAAAATATTCTAACACTTCATGTTCTTTACGGAAAGATTCTCAGTTGTCTGTTCATTATCAGCACAAAGAGCACAAACTGAAAGGAGTCACCAGTGTGCCACACTTTAAAGATAAGGCACTGTAGACGTCTAAATGTACAAATACATATACACACGCCCTATGGTTTAGAATTATAGGGTATATATAGGGGTGGGGGGAACAGAGAACTAACTCTCTGGAGACTATGCTACAGCTATGGCCTTTACATTACAGAATCATATTACCAGGTAGATAAGTAGGGGCTTCAGGTGATTAGGTAGTCAGGTCCCCAGGTAGGTAGGTAGGCAAAGCCTTAGGTAGATAGATAAATGGGAAAGGCCCCAAGTGGGTAGGTAGACAGCAGTTAGGCTCCAGGTAGGTACAGTTGAAACCAGAAGTTTCCATACACTATACAAAAAGACACATGCATGTTTTCTCACTATCTGACATGACATCAGAATAAACCTTCCCCGTTTTAGGTCAATTAGGAACCAAAATGATTTAGATTTGCCAAATGCCAGAATAATGAGAGAGAGGATTTTTAAGGCATTTTTATTATTTTCTGAAAAGTCAAAAGTTTCTATCCATTTCATTAGTATTTGGTAGCATTGCCCTTAAATGTATGACTTGGGTCAAACGTTTTGGATCCTTCCACAAGCTTCTCACAATAGTTGGTAGGAATTTTGGCACATTCCTTCTGACAGAACTGGTGTAGCTGAGCCAATTTTGTAGGTGGCCTTGCTCGCACCTGCCTTTTCAGCTTTATCCATAAATTTTCAAGATGGAGATCAGGGCTTTGTTATGGCCACTCCAAAACATTGACTTGGTTATGCTTAAGCCACTTTGTAACCAGTTTGGCAGTATGCTTCAGGTCATTGTCCATTTGGAAGACCCATTTCCGTCCAAACTTCCTGGTTGGTTGTCTTGAGATGTTGCTTCAGTATTGCCACATAATATTCTTTCTTTATGATGCCATCTATTTTGTGACATGCACCAGTCCCTCCTGCAGCAAAACAACTCCACAACATGATGCTGCCACCCCCGTGTTTCACAGTTGAGATGGTGTTCTTAGGCTTCCAAGCTTCTCCCTTTTTCATCCAAATATCACAATGGTCGTTATGGCCAAACAGTTAAATTTTAATTTCATCAGACCATAGGACATGTCTCCAAAAATGTAGGTCTTTGTTCCTGTGTGCATTTGCAAACATTAATCTGGCTTCTATATGTTACTTTTGAAGTAATGGCTTCATCCTGACAGAGTGGCCTTTCAGACCATGTTGATACAGTACTCGTTTCACTGTGGATAATGACACAATCTTTCCAGCTTCTGCCAGCATCTTCATAAGGTCTTTTGCTTTTGTTTTTGGGTTGATATGCACATGTCAGACCAAAGCACATTCATCTCTTAGACACAGAACCCGTCTTCTTCCTGAGCTGTATAATAACTGGACATTACCATCTTGTTTGTACTTGCATGTCATTATTTGCACAGATGAATGAGGCACCTTCGGTATCTGGAAATTGCACCCATGGTTGAACCAATCTTGTGAAAGTCCACAATTCTCTTCCTGATATCTTGGATGATTTCTTTAGACTTTCCCATGATGTTACACATATAAGAAGTGTGTTTCTGGTGGGACTTAACATATATCCACAGGTGTGTCTCTAATTAACTCAGCTGTTGCCAATAAACCTATCAGAAACTTCCAAAGACCTGACCTCATCATATGGGCTGTCCCAAATTGTTTAAAGGCATAGTAATTCTAGTGTATGGAAACTTTTGACTTAGCAGGAAGTAATAAAAATGCCTTAAAAATCCTCTCTCTCTCATTATTCTGGCATTTGGCAAATATAAATAATTTTGGTTCCTAATTGACCTAAAACAGGGAAGGTTTTTTCTGATTTCATGTCAGATAGTGAGAAAAACCTGCAGATGGGTCTTTTTATATAGTGTATATAAAATTCTGGTTTCAACTGTAGGTAGTAGATAGGCCCCAGGTAGGTAGGCCATAGGTGGGTAGGTAGATTGGCCCTAGGTATGTAGGTAATCAAGAAATATATTTCCAACAGCACACACAGATTTTTAATATGCAAAAAAAAATTGTCTTTATTATTCAATGTGTTAGTCACAGCATACAAAATCCCGGTCCCTCCGGGTGGATCCTTTAGGCAGTGTTCACACGGCTTATTCAAGCCGTAATTGCGGGACGGATTTCGCCCGCAGTTACGGCTTGAATAAGGGGCGGGGCCGTAAATAACGTGCATGTCACTTTCTCCCCCCCGCGGCGGATTCGCCGAGCGGGGAGGAGAGATGAAATCCATAGTTCTCTATGAGAACCGTAGGTTTACCGTAGTTACTGGGACGGATTGGAGCCGTACTGCAGCGAAAATACGGCGCGCAGTATGGCTCCAATCAGTCCCAAAATAATCCGTGTGAACGAGGCCTTACTGAGAGCAGTGAGAGATACCCTAGTCAAAAGTCTTTGGACCGGAAACGTTGAGGGGACATGCTCTATGATCTATGAAATTTTGTGATGTTATTAACTTCACCCAGATCACTTATTGACTTTGTATGCTGTGACTAACACACTGGATGATAAAGACACTTTTTTTGCATTTTAAAAATCTGTATGTGCCGTTGATGATTGCTAGTGGCAACAGGCACCACAGTATTTAGAGGAAATGCCAAACTATGGGACCATAGGACTGGGTATGTAGCTAGGCAGTAGGTAGGCCCCAGGTAGGTTGGTAAGTAGGGCACCAGTAGATAAAAAACAACAACTTTCACCTCTTCCTATTCTCCCGATGAGCGTCAGGTATAGGTGACCCATGTAGCTGTCAATGGTCTAGGCAGACTGTGGCTGTCACAGTTATTGGCGCACTGTGTGGCTGTCACTGTAAGGCCATGTTCACACGGCTTAATTGCGGCGCATAATTGCGATCCGCAATTACGCCGTGTGGACGGGGGCGGGGGGCTGGCACCTCGCTGGCCCATAGGCTATCATTACTAGCGGCGCGTATACGCCGCTAGTAAATGACATGTCACTTATCTCCCCCCGCGGCGGATTCACCGAGCAGGGAGTGGAGACGTAATCCATAGCTCTCTATGAGAACTGTGGACTACCGTAATGACTGGGCTGTATTTCAGCCCGTAATTTGCACAGTACGCCGCGAATTACGGGCTGAAATACCAGCCCAAATAAGCCGTGTGAACATGACCTAATTGGCACTACATGGTTATTGCTGGTATAGGTGCACTGTTTTACTGTCACTGTTTTTGGCGGGCTGTGTGGCTGTCGCTGTTATTGGCGGGCTGTGTGGCTGTCGCTGTTATTGGCCCGCTGTGTGTTTGTAGCTGTTATTGGCGGGCTGTGTAGCTGTCGCTGTTATTGGCGGGCTGTGTGGCTGTCGCTGTTATTGGCGGGCTGTGTGGCTGTTGCTGTTATTGGCGGGCTGTGTAGCTGTCGCTGTTATTGGCGGGCTGTGTAGCTGTCGCTGTTATTGGCGGGCTGTGTGGCTGTCCCTGTTATTGGCGGGCTGTGTGGCTGTCGCTGTTATTGGCGGGCTGTGTAGCTGTCGCTGTTATTGGCGGGCTGTGTGGCTGTCGCTGTTATTGGCGGGCTGTGTGGCTGTCGCTGTTATTGGCGCACTGTGTAGCTGTCGCTGTTATTGGCGGGCTGTGTAGCTGTCGCTGTTATTGGCGGGCTGTGTGGCTGTCGCTGTTATTGGCGGGCTGTTCCCCTGCCCCTGTTATTGGCGGCTGTGTACTGTCCCTGTTTTTGGGGGGGGGTTTTTGGCTGTCCTGTTTGGCGGCTGTGTGTGTTCTGTTATTGGCGTGGGGTGTCGTTGTATTGGAGGCTGTGTAGCTGTCGCTTTTATTGGCAGGGTGGGCTGTGTTGTTTTTGGGCGGTGGTAGCTGTCTGTTATGGCGGGCTGTTAGGTCACTGTTATTGGGCATGTGTGCTGTAATTTTATTGGGGGGCTGTGAGCGTCGCTTTTCTTGGGCGGGCTTTGTACCTGTCCCTGTTATTGGCGGGCTGTTGGTGTTGTGTTTTGGGGGGTGTGTGGCTGTCGCTGTTTTGGGGGCTGTGTAG